>PVKS010030350.1:0-24479 GCA_004027875.1 Aplodontia rufa | reverse complement strand
AAAAGAAGTAAAATAAATTTAAAAATAATTAAATTAAAACCATAGAAATAAGTAATGGTAGCAGAATAACGTAAGTAGCAATAATGATCATCATCATGATAGCAGCTATTGCATATTGCACATTTACTAAGTCCCAAGCCTGAGTTGGGCACATCACGTATTCTGAATTGTTTCACTTAATTTTCACAGTAGATTTGCTGGGGAGTTGTTGTAGTCAGCGTTTTTCTGCTTTGACCAGAAGACCTCACAAGAACAATTAGAGGAAGAAAAACTTATTTGGGTCTCATAGTTTGAATACATAAATGTCCAACTCCTTTCCTCAGGGCCTGAGATGAGGCAGAACATCATGGTGGAAGTGAATGGCAGAGGAAAGCAACTGGGAACCTGGGAATGTGACATCAGGAGGAAGAGAAAGACTAAGCTCCCTTCACAAAATATGTACACCAAAGGCACAGTCCCAATAGCTGCCACCCTCCTGCCACACCCTACCTGCATACAATTAAAACTCAGTTAATCCCTATCAGGAGATTAATGCAGTGATTGGGTCAAGGCTCTTGTAATCCACTCATTTTTACCTCTAAACCTTCTCACCTGTGAGAAGAACCTACTATCACCCCCATTTAGCAGATGGAGAAACTGAGGTTCCTAGGAATTATTTGATTAGGTCCAGTGTACATGACCCCTGGAGGTAGTGGAATTGCAGTTTGAATCCAAATAGTCTGATAAAGTCAGTGCTTTTTCTGCTGATAGGCATTGCTTCCTGGACACAGGCAGCAGTGCAGGTCTGATGCAACTGATAGTGGCTGTTGTTGGTTAGGGTTGTTTGGTGTCCTTTCTTCCTCATTTTGTGAATCCCCACCCTCCATGCGGTAGGTTTGGCCAAAAGAGGGCTAGAGCACATCTTGCAACCTAGGCCAACTAGTTATTCTTACCTGGGACTTTTTGTTTCCAGATCTGGAAGTAAAGTATGTTCTATCCTCCAGGGCCAGTAGTTGGGGTGATAGAAACCTAGTATTTACTGTCCACACTCCTCCGACGCCCTCACCCAATTGTAAGGAAGAGTGAACATCAAAACCCAGAATGAGATCAATCCAGTGGAACATAAAAACAAATGCACAGACTTATAAGAGACAGGAGAGACAGAGCCATTGCAATCCTTGGGGTTGTGTCAGACCCTGGACTTCAAGTGTTCTGAGCCAGATAATCCTTGTGTTTTATGTAAGTTCACTGAAGTCGGTTTCTACCACTTAGACATGAGTCATGCGACTTTGAGAGGAAGGACAGTTGAGAAAGAGGAGAGGGAAGAGACAGGAGTGCTTAGGGCCTTTTCAGAGCACAGAACATTCTAACTGGCTTTGGTGGAAGCTGGTGAACTGGCGGAATGGGAGTGTCACCCACTAAGCAGAGGGGGTGGTGACACTACAGTTCCAATGCCAAGTCTCGGGAAAAGGTACTGGTAACACCAAGGATGTGAGAACCCAGGTTAAGATGATGGGGAGCCCCAAGGGGTCATGAATGCTATCACAATTTAGCAGTGGGTTCAGTGCTTGGTCTCCTGTGTCATCCTCATTTTGGACAAAGATGGCCTGTGTTTGTCTATCTAATCTTCTAAACTCCACCCAGCCTTGACATAGTCTAACCCAGACCCCAGGTCCTCCAGATGCTTTCTAAGATTCCTTCCCAGTGTCTCTTATCATCTACCCACCCTCCCTGATGGCTTGTGAATTGCTTTGGTAGCTTAGGTTAGTAGACATGTTTAAGACTTAATTATTATTATTGGTTTCATATATTTAATTCCTATGTCTTTAGGAGATCACCAACCTTTTAAAGGCAGAGTTATTTTTTAATTGTCTATAGCTTCTGATAATTTTGAGGACACCATGCAATCCCCAATAGACTTAGTGGGGCTCATAATAATTAGTCAAATAATCCACTGTCAAAAAAGTCTCAAGTTTACACGTGAATCTTTGGAGATAAAATCCATTTTCTCCCATTTTTATAGTGTCCCAACATAATGGTCAGTCATAACAGTAGAAGCAAATTTTGGCCAAAATTCAAACTTTAATTTATCAGCATAACGTAAAATATTATAGTGAGTATGGCTGATTTTTAACTTGGATCCAGGTCCAGCAGTAAGAAAATTAGAATATTCTTAGCTTCTGAGAATGCAAAATTTCTTAAAGTTTGAGTCAAAGTGGAACATAGCTTTGATCTCAAAGTGTACTCTATAAATGGTCCTATGCTTGGTTATTTAAAAAGAAGAAAGTAAGTTCTGATCTAAGGCGACATATTCTAAGGAGCTCTGTCTGTTCTTTTCTTGGAACACCTTTGAAAACTATCATTTTCCATTTTAATTTTACTTGAAGTGATAAAGAAACTTAAATATAACGTCTTCCAAATAAAACTTGAGATATTGTTCTAGGAAAAAAGTCACTTTCCAAAGCATTCCTCTCTCTTTTCCTGTGTGTCCATATTCTGTAGGCTTTTAGGGTCCCTCTCTAAACACTCTCTACAGAGTCTTTGTAGCCATGACAAACTCTCTGGGAAGTGAACATCCGCCAAACCAGGGACACATGTTGATAGGTTAAGTCCTATTCTGTTGGAAGGGACCTAATGGTTGAGTCCTCTCAGGAGTGTATTTATGTTCTAAATGGCACAACGTCTCCACAGAATTGCATATTGAAATTTCAGGCATCAGTGTATTTGCATGGAGAAGACACTGGGGAAAAAATGCCTTTGAGATACTTCAAAAGCACACAGTAGTGACAATCTTACAGAGCATCTCTCTAGCACTTATTCACAGAGCCCCATGGGGGTGGCCACAAAGCAAGCAGGGATTAGCACCTGTAGTCTAATCTTAAATCACTCTCCCAGAAGCCATGTGTGCGGAAGTGGTGCCCAAACTCAAGGCTGCAGGAGCAGGACTGCCCCTTCAGACCTCTGCGGGCCCTTGCCCAGGGGAAGTGAAGCTCCCAACTCCAAAGTCTGTAATGAGCTTTTTACCTTAAATCATTTGTTTCCACACTCCAGCTATTTTAACAAGAGCTATCATTTCACACCCTGGTGTCCCCAAAATATGATAGGATTGGTCCTGCATTTAGATGGAAAGAGCTCACAGCTCATAAATCCATAATGGGTTCCCATGTTAGAACATTTGCTTCACCGTTCGGCTGAGTGTGGTCCCGGCCATCATTGAATACGCTGTTGTCTTGGAAACTCCATGGTATCCATGGAGCATCTTCTCTCCACTCTGCTGCTTCTCTGAGACCCGGTCTTGTACTCCATCTAACAGGACGTGAGGGAGAAAGGAGTGTGCTTTCGCTAAGAGTTGACTTACGCTAGATTTCTAAAAACAGTGCATGACGGTGCCCAGGGAAAAGCCCTCTGATGCGCTCACAAGCCTGATGTACCTGACTTTGTCATGGACCCTGAGGTCAAATGAGCAATTTGCCCAAGATCCTTTGGAAGATATGCTGGAAATAAATGTACTTCCCACAAACTGAAAGGAGGAATGTTTAGTTCTTGCGGAAGTCATTCGTGATCTGATATTTGTCCATAGTTAAGTGACTTGTCTCAGAATAATAGCTTATGTTGCCAAGTTCCTATTATATATGCCACACATTTCACATTTATGCCCCTCAAGGGGGAAAGTGATAACATCTTGTCTCTCCAGTTAGTAAAGTCATTTCTTTAGGACTAAGATTTAAACCAGGGCTGAGTCAAAAGTCTTTCTAATCTGTTACCTTGCCTGTAACTGTTTGCTATTTTAAAATACCAGTTTATTTGTAAACAGAGTCTTAAAGGTAATCATTCTGATAGGAGGAGGTGCCATTTAAATTCCTGCAGAGCAAACAGTACTGTAATGGCATTTAGACCCTGGATTGTGCTGTTGACTGGCAGAATCATCTTGGTCACGTCTCAGCCTCTCACACGTCCTGGCTAGTCCTACTTTCCTCTCTTAAATAAGTTGGATTCTGTTATCTTGAAGTTTGCTGCAGGGTCTGGAGAGGAGGCTAAGTGGTTACAGAGCTTGCCTGGCATGCACAAGGATGCAAGTTCGAACCCCAACTTCACATATACGATGAAGTGTTGGAGCAATGAAAGCCACCTGAAAAACTAAATAAAGTTGATTCTCTTTCTCTCTCTCTCTCACTGTCCCCCTTAAAAAAAAGTTTGCTCAGCTTCTATGACTTCTTATAAGATGGTTTTAGCTGATTCTGTTACGTGCATTTTTTTTTAACTAATTCATTCCCTAAGAGGAGACATTTGGAAGAAAGTGATTGTGTTAAAATTTGGCTTCCTTTGTTATATTCTGCCAGGGATTTTCTCTGCCCCATTTCCCCCATGGTACAGAGGCTTGGTTCTTAATGTTGGGATGACACTCACTGACCATGAAGGACTGGTGCTTTGGAGATCATATGGTAGGTCTCTGCTTCTTGAACCCACTTAGTGTTGTCTGGTCTTCAGTCAATTTTATAGCTGCCAGCTGGGTGGCCTAAGGGCTCAGGATCTAGAGGAGAGAGGTGAGGAGAAGGCTTTTCACAGTGGTCTGTCATCGGGCTCACTCTGTTCAATTTATATTGGCCTCAGATATACCAGGTTAAGCTCTTTCCACAGGGTCTTTGACTAGGAATTCTCATCACCTACAGTGGTCTATCCAGGTATGCACGTAGATCACTTCTCTTAGGTCTTCTGTAGTATCTCATTGAGGTCCACCCTGACTAACTCATCTAAAATACCAAACTCTCTTTTCCATCCCTTGCAACCTTATGTTGTTTCTTTTACTGTTGTGTAGCATGCTATGCTCTGTGTGTGTGTGTGTGTTGTGTGTATGTATGGTAGGTGCATTAGTTGTTCTCTATTACCTACTATATATTTTAGATAATTTTTTTAATGCCTGTCTTTCCCACAAGTATGTGAGAAGTTCCACCAAGAAGTCTTGTTCAGTGTTACGTATCTACTATACAGCAATGATTGGCACATTCTAAGCATTCATTAAATATTTTAAAATGGAGTGCTCAGGACATAGTAGCTATGGTCCCCATGGTTTCCCCCTTGAAAAATGTCCAGCTCAAGGCTGAGGGTGTGACTCAGTGATAGAATATTTGGCTAACATACCTAGGGTTCAATCCCCAGTACTGTAAAAAGAAAAATGAAGTTAGCTGCTTCAAGGTACCCTAACTCAGCATAAGTTGATAAACAGTTGATATTTTCTCAATATTTTATATAATGTGACCAAAATCATCATTAGTTAACTTTGCTGGTTTTGGAGTCCCTTTAAACTAAAATAGCTATGTTAATCAACTTTCTGTTACTATGACAAAATGCCTGAGAGAATCAACCTAAAAGGAGGACAGGCTTCTTTTGGCTCTTGGTTTCAATCTTTCAGTTCTTGTTCATCTGGTGTTGTTCTTTTGGGACTAATGTAGCCCAGGACATCATAGCAGAGAACATGTGGTCACGGATCTGCTCACCTCATGGTGGCTCAGAAGCAAATATGTGCAACAGGAGGGGACTAGGGTCACAATGCTCCCTCCTTCCAATGACCTATGTCCTTCATGTAGGCTCCACTTCTTCAAGGTTCCACCACCTCCCCATAACGCCACTCTGCAGATCAAACCATTAACACATGTGCCTTTGGGGGACATTTCGGATCCAAACTCATCCTTGTGAAGCAAATACTGTTGGTGATAAGTTCCCTGGTCCATTTTTCCAACCAGACTATAGCCATTATACCTTCTTCCATGAACATTCTGGAGCTGCTACTATGAAATACTGTTTGTCTCCTTCTTATAATTTACTTTGAGAGAAAGGATGATTAAGGGAGGGGAACCCTACTTTACCACTATAATGCGAACTATGAACTGAAATAGTGTTTGAAACTCAGTTTTTTGCTTGTGGATAATTTATTGAAAAAACTTGATCCAAGCAAAAATATTAACCTTTATTTCCCTTGTTTGACACTTCAAGTTTGCAGGCAAGGTCATTTCTACCTAACTTGCAGAAAGCGTGTGTAGTCTCAGACCACTAAGTGCTCAGCATTCAATAGTAAATGGTCTCTGAACTTCTGGCAGTGTGAGCTCCAAATTGTAGTTGTTGCAAGTGAGAAATTATCTTTTGAAAAATGAAGGATAAGAGACCCATGGGTTTTATAAAAAATTTCAAGAGCTTTAGATGGATAATAAAAGGGCCTATCTTGTATTTCCTTCGTAGTAGGTCCTTCCCCGACTAAAGTATAAAATGAGAATTGCTACCCCAAATCTTAGACCAAGTGGTGAACATTACCTTTTCTAATAATGTCATTGAAATTCCACAGACATTTAATCATTGAAATTTACTATGTTGACCAGTTAACATATAAAAATCTGCCCCTGGATACACATCACCTATTTGACATGTAGAGTAGTAGTTTGTTACAAAGTCTTTTTCTGCTTTATCAATAATGTCACAATCTTAGCAGTTTATTCCAGTAAATGTTTCTTATTTGCTTAGGTCACTGTCCAGTGTAGGTACCAAGTAAAGTGGAGTGAGGAGGAGGGGTTGACTCCATAGAGTTATTCAGAGACCCAGTTGTTCCTCCTTTTGACATTTGAAGCATATATCTCCAAAGTCACCAAGGAAAATCAGAATGGAAGAGGATCGTGCAGAGAGATCTTATGGTCTATACATAGAAAGAACAAATGCTGTACTAGCCAGAATCTACTCAGGGGGCTCCTCCTTCGCTTTAAGGGCTGGGAAGAAGCTGGACCATTGGTCAGGAGGAACAATAGGAACCAGGTCTGGGGGCCTACTAGTGGGCTGTGTAAATGTGTTGTCTCCTCTCTGAAATGCTACAGCATTGAATGTTGTGTTTGCCACAAAAATCCCCAAAGCAGCCTTTCCTAGGCTGTCAACACTTCAAATGCCCTAATGCTCAGATGGGAAGAAAGCCTATGTTTAACGTACTCACAGTGGTTAGAAGAAACAATGCTGAGTCAAAGGAAAAGTGGCTGGGATAAAAATCCAAACCTTAGATTCCTTCACATTGTTTGGCCAAGCCACTTACTTTTCTGTGAAGTTGTAAGGCTAGGGTGAGAAGATTCTCAGGCCCATGGCTGATACCTTTAGCCCCCATTCTCCTGACTTCAGATACAATACTGTTCGCATTTTCTGTAATGCTTGTGAAGTAAGTCTGTGACACGTTGGGTGAAGAGTTAGTCTGAAGACCTGATGCAGGAAAGCATTCTTCTGCTTCAGCTCCTTTCTATCACCAAAACATTGCACTGATACGAGAGTAACCAGCACGATGGCCCTCACTCAGCCACTTGTGAGCATTGAACTATCTTCCTCTAATTCTTTTTTTTTTTTTTTATAAAGAGAAGGACAGTGAGAGAGACAGAGAAAGAGAGAGGGGGAGAATATCAATTTTTACTGAGTTTTTTGCATGGCTTCTGTTGCTCTGACACTTACTTGTATGTGTGATGCTGGAGTTTGAACCCATGTACTCACACATGTGGGGCAAGCATCATAACTGCCGAGCCACTGCTCCAGCCCTCTTCTAATTCTTTAGCTGAGTTTTTCACTAACATGCATACACTGATGGGGACTCTGCTGAATTCTCAAGAGACCTTTCCAGATCCCCACAATTCTTTCTCAGTATAGCTTTCTCCTCCTTTTATCTGTCTTAAGAAGTCCAGCTGTCTTCATCTACCTAAAGTCCCACCTACTTAGCCTAAGGAATCTACCAGCCTCTGCCTGGGTTTCTTTTCCTGTGTTGACACTGAAAACTTTCAGAAGCATTGCTGTAATTTGGATACAAAAGGACACCCCAAGGCCCACGTGTTAGAGTCTTGGACCCCAGGTGTGGTGTGATGGGGAACTGGTTGAACCTCTAAGAGGCGGGGCCTAGAGGGAGGAAGTTAGGCCTTGGGGGCGTGTCCTTGAAGGGCATGTTAGGACCCTCCTTTCCTCACCAGTGCTTCCTGGCTGCCATGAGGGGAGCACTTTAGCTCCACCACCTGATCCCTGATGTGATGTGCTGCCTCTCCACAGGCCGTAAGGACCGAGACAACCAACTGTGAACTGAGGCCTCTGAAACCAGGACCCAAAATAAACCTTTCCTCCTCATAAGCTGTGTGCCTTGGGTATTTTGTTAAAATAGTGCAGTTGACTAACAGAGGGCGTAACTTGGCATAATCATGGCTAAAGTTGGTTCACCTCATTTCTTTCTCATCTTTCAGAGATTCAGATATCTTTCCTTTATTGCTGAATGTTCAGGGTCTTAAACATCATCTTCATGTATTTTGTCTATTTTTTTAATTGTCTCAGGTAGGTGGTTAAATCCAGACCATGATATACCATCTTGGGTAGAAGCAAAAGTCCCCCCTGCTTTTTATATATACTGAGCAAATTACCTGTGCTTTCAGAATTTAGGAAGCATTTTTTTTTCCGTATAATGGATATGATGTTATTTTATAAACCTGCATTTATTGTCTTCTTTCTGGCAGGCTGATTATTTTAATTGACTTTCCTCACTTTGGAAAATGTCAATTAGAAACTACAACATGTCAAAGCACTTACATCCTCTTTTGTTTGTTTTTCATGGTAAGAAGCATTGGCTATCATTTCTCAGCATATCCTTCAGATAGTGACACATCTTTTGAACAAATTTGTCAGAACAACCTGATAAACACATAGGCTCCCAAATGCACTAAGAGCAAGTAAGTGGTGCGGAGCGCCCTCTCATGTGAGGACTCCCCACATGCTGATTCACTAGCCTAACGCGGTCTCTTCTGTCCAGTCTCAATCTGGTGATTGAAGACCAGACATAACCTTAAAGACTTCTCTGAGTCAGAAGAAGTAATTTGGATTTGGAGAAGATACTCTGGGATGAGTGCTGTTTGCCTCTGTCACCAGTTGTATGGCCTTACACTCACAGAAATGTGTTCTTGATGTCCAGCCTGTCAAATAGATGACTTGACCAAAGACCTGATCACAACACTGACTGCTTTCCTGGAGCAACCCGTGACAGTAACCCACAGAGGGGCCCCAGCTTCCCGGAAGAGATACATACACACATACATACATACATATATATAAATGATCATGAATTTTCCAGAATTAAATGATCGCACAAGTATTATTTGGCTTCTTGGGGTGGGGTGGAGTAAAGAGTAGCCTACATTGTTCATTGTCTGCTTACATCCCTCTGTCTTCTTTCTTCCTCTCCCCTCCCCCTCCCTGCTGCATCTCCACCTCTCTCTTCCCCCCTGCATATCTATGGTTCCTCTAGATTATGTGATGCTACACCTTTGTCGAGTCTAATACATGAGATTGTCCACCTTTCACCCAAGCTTGGGTTTTGCTCCGGCCTCCACAAATGAGGGAAAACATTTGACCCTTAACTCTCTGGGTTTAGCTAACCACTGAGCATGATTTCTTCCATTGCCATCCATTTACCCTCGTAGGGCATAATATCATCCTTTCTAATAGCTGAGTAGAACTCCATTGTGTATGTTTACTACAGCTTTTGGGTCCATTCACCCAGTGAGAGGCATCTGGGTTGATTCCGTAATTTAGTTTTTATAAATTGAGCTGTTATGAACATTAATTTTGCTCTGTCACTATAGTGTGATGATTCTAGCACTTCTGGGAAAATACCCAGAAGAGGAATGGCTGGATTGTCACTGGATCCATCCCTGATTTTTTGAGGAGTCTCCACACTGCTTTCCAGAGTGGTTCTATCAGTCTACAATTCCACCAATAGTGTATTAGTGCTCCTATCACCCCATAACCCCTCCAGCATTAGCTTGCTCAATTTCCTCTGTTAAGAACTTTCTATTTAGCTTACTAGCCCATTTCTTGAGTGGTTTGTTTGTGATTTTGATTGTAAATATTTTGAGTTCTTTGTAAATTTTGGATATTAGTCTCCTCTCAGAGGAATCACAAGCCATGGCTGTCTCCCATTCTGTGGGTATTCTCTTAACATCTTTGACCAGTTTCTTGGCTAAGTGAAAGCTTTTTAATTTAATGGCATCCTACTCATTAATTTGACTTCAATTCTTTTGCTTTAGGAGTCTCTTTGAGAAAGTCATTGCCAACTCCCATATGCTGGAGTGTTGGTCCAAATTTTTCTTCTAGCAATTGTATGGTACCTGGTTTAATTCCTAGATCCGTCATCCATTTCAGTTTGATTTTGTGCAAGGTAAGAGATAAGTATCTAATTTCAACTTTCTGCAAGTGGCTATCCAGTATGTCCAGAACCATTTGTTGAAAAGGCTGTCTTTCCTCCATGTTATATTTTGACCCTCTTCATCAAATATCATATGTTTAATGACTCAGGTGTTTGTCTCAGAATCTTCTATTCTATTCCATAGGTCTTCATTCCTATTTTAATTCCAGTACCATGCTGATTTTGTTACTACAGCTCTATAGCATAGTTTTATTTACTTTTTCTATATTCTTTTTTAAAATTCCATCTACAGTAACCACAATTAATGTATGTATGCATTAGAATTAGCTTTCATAGTTAAATTATTCTTCCAAAACCCATTTTTAAACTATATTCAGTTCTTTTTTATATCTAACGAAGCCTAGCATACAACTTCAGTTAGCTTCTTCAAATGTTAAATAAATTACAAATTGTCAGAAGCACCTGTGATCTTTCAAGTGTCTTATTTTAATGTCCATGAAAACGCATGACTTTTATTCCATTTCTAAAAATATAAATACAGCCATTATTTTCACTCTTCATTTTTGACTGGGAGCACAGAAATAGAAGCAAAAATATTTTTAAAATGCTCCAAAGTAATTTAAATATTTAAGAATTAAAAATGGTACATCTCATACCAAATCATTTTTATTACAATTTTTACCCTGTTTCCCCCAGAAACATATCAGAAGGTTTCATTTTCAAAAAATTATATTTAATAGAGTAAAATCTCTTAAAGTTAGTAAATTTATCATAAAACAATAAAAAAAAATAATTTAAAATCAGTATATAATTGTATTCATTTGTATAAATGGTGATTACTTAAAGTTTCTTTTATTATTATTTTTATTCGTTAAACAAGGTCTTAAAATTAAGAGGGATTCATTGTCACACAATCAGTATAAATTATAATGTATAAAGTCTAATGACAGAATAAGCCAAGGCTGGTGCCAGTCCATGGTTTACTCCCCTTGGTTTCCCCATGGTTCCATGTTTCCCCCTATTTAATCCCCAAGTTAATTGGTCTTCTCCTGAAGTCAGAGATTCCCCTCTGATTAGATTCCCCCCATACTACTTCCCTCTGGTCTCCTTGATGTCCTTCCTATTCCCTTCCTTCCTCCCTTTCTCCCTTCCTATTCCCCCCAGGAACCTAGGCAAGGTTCCCCATGATCATGTAAAAATTCATACATGTTGAGGTAGTTGTTAGCCATCTATCATACTTTAAAAAAAGAACTTATAGTATAGTATAGTATAGTATAGATCTGGTATAGTGAAACCACCTTTTTTGTCTTCCTTGCTTAGTAATATTTTTGGCTATTCTGGGTTTCTTATTTTTCCAAATGAATTTGGGAATTGCTTTTTCTATATCTGTAAAGAATAACATTGGAATCTTGATGGGGATTGAATTGAATCTGTATACTTCTTTTGGAAAAATGGCCATTTTATTTATATTCTACCTAATTAAGAACATGGAATATCTTTCTATCTTCTCGGGTCTTCTTCAATTTCTTTCTTCAGTGTTTGATAATTTTCATTGTTAAGGTTTTTTACTTCCTTTTTTAGAATAATCCCCCAGGTATTTTATTCTTTTTGAGGATATTATGAATGGGACTAATTTCCTCTTCTTCCCTATTATTGTTATTGTATAGGAAAGTTATTGTTTTATGGGTGTTGATCTTGTAGGCTACCAATTTCTTAAATCTGTTTATAAGTTCAAGAAGTTTTCTGGTGAAGTTTTTTTGATCTTCCAGATATAGGATCATGTCATCAGCAAAAGAGCATAGTTTGACTTCCTCTCTTCTTATTCTTATCCCTTTGATTTCCTTCTCTTGCTTGAATGCTCAGGCTGGGGTCTCAAGAACTATATTGAATAAAAGTGGTGAGAGTAGGCAATGTTGTCTTGTTCTCAAGGTTAGTGGAAAGGCTTTCAGCTTTTCTCCATTTAGTACTATACTAGCTGAGGGTTTGGGATATATGATCTTTACATAGTTAAGTTCCTTTAATCCCTATTTTCTCTAGAGTTTTGATCATAAATGGGTGCTGTATTTTATTGAAGACCTTTTCTGAATCAGTTGAGATAATCATATGGTTTTTGTCCTTAATTCTATTTAAGTGATGAATCACATTTATTGGTTTGTGCATGTTGAACCCAGCTTGCACGCCTGGAATGAAGCCTACTTGATCATGATGAACTATCTTCTTGATATGTTGAACTTGATCTTGATATTCAAAGCCTACCTCATTGAAACTGCTTTGGGACAGATTAAGTTTTCTTAGGAAGCTGTTTGAGTAAGTGGATCCCAAACATGTAAGTCCATGAAAAATTTTGATCAATGTTTGATCATTGAAGTATCTGAATATTTATCAATAAACCAGCTCTCACGTGCAAATGTGTAGTATGTTGACACATACTTGTTTGGCAAACAACTTTTATACTAATGTTCCTATGATCCACAGCAAGGTATATTCATTCAAATCTTTCTATCTCTGAATCCAAACCTACCTGACTGTATGTGCTCATTTGTTATGGAGAATAAGATAAAAAGAATCTGAAATCTGAAATACAAATCCTGCTATGACTGCTTTTGTTTGGCCAATTCTCTTTCACAATATTTTTATGCAAAGAAAACAGTTCTCCATCCTTAATTAAGACCAAGGCTGACCCACTTTCAAGTCCATTTTACCAAGGTGGCCACTGGCTTTGAAATAGTACGTGACTCACACTAGTTCTTGAGAATCTTTCCCACATTCTTTTTTTAAGAGAACTGTTAGGCAACAGTCTTGTCTTCGCTGTGTGGTAAGAGATTCATTAAGATTCACATTTATGGGCTGGTGAGGTGGTTCAGTGGTTCAAGCACTTGCCTGGCATGCACAAGGACCTGGGTTCAAACCCCAGTACCACATATATAACTAATTGTTGGAGAGAATAGGGCCAAATGAAAAAAGTAAAAAAGGATTTAGATGTATATAAGGGGATATGTTTATGGATTGAGGGAATAAAGCAGAGGAGCGAGTGGAGATGGAAAGAATGTGACTTCTACTTAATCCCTTGCTTTTGTTCTGTATCCTTCTAGAAGGCTGGAAATAGAATCCCACAAATGAGTATATCTTACTCTATTTGACATTGAGTTTTGTCACTAGAGTTTCAGTACAAGCAGAAATTGAAACGTATGAATTTACTTTTTCATCTTGATGAAAGGCATCACTAATAACTTTTAATAATACTTGAGCAAAAAAACAGAGCCATTTATTACTCAAACTTAAGAGACTGGATATTTAAACAAGGTGAATGATTAAACAGGTGTTAGAATCTTATTACCAAAAATAAAATTAAATTAAAACTCATGCAAAATGAGTTGCTAAGTACAAGCTTCTTATTAATTAGGCATTTAATATTTACAATAGTGAATACTTATTATGATATAGTCCATCACATTTTATCTTTTTTGATGAAGAATCAGAAATTGTATAAAACAGGAGAAAACATAAATTGTTAAGAGTAATTCTCTTTTCCTAAAGAAATTTAAGAGTGAAATAACAAACCATAGAATGTCTTAGATTAAAAGAGGGGAAAGGAAAGAACAATCCTAGTACACAAATGAAAGTTATATCTGAGGTGCCAAAGCAATTTTGTAGGTTGTATTTCCAAATTTTATTCCCTCTTTCCTTGCATGGGTAGTGAGGGAGAGAGAGAAAAAATCAATTTTATTTAGTTTCCCATGCGGCTTTCTTTGTTCCAACACTTTGTTGGGTACATGATGCTGGGGTTCAAACCCGTGTCCTTGTGCGTGCCAGACAAGCACCGTAACCACTGAGCTACTGCTCCAGCTCTTGCATGGGTCAGTTTTACTGTGCTGTGAGACTTAGCTCAGATGGAGTTTCCCAGAAAACCACGGGTGCTCTTACCTTAACTCCTGGGGTTCATCAGTGCTGATTTAGCTATGATTATCTGAATTAAGAATGCTCACTAGTTCTCCCTTGGTAAAGATACACAAGAAGCATATGAAAGGTCTCAGAAAAGAAGAAAAAGAGCCATCTGATTTGGGCACGTTCCCAGGCACAGTTTCTTTCACTATTTGATGTGGTGGTGATCTTCCCACAAGTGTGTATCTCCTTTTCCTTTGACCATTGAAAGAAAAGAATTTTCTTATGTTACACTTAGCTTTTCATGCCCACATTTTATTCAATCACTGAACATTGACTAGGAATTTTAAGTTTTTCTCATTATTCTTAAAAGTTTACTTTTACTTATAAACTTTTAGAAATAGAATCTACATTTGGTAACATCAAAGTTATTTGATTAATTAATATCCTATTTCCTCTATGTAATAGAAATTATAAGCAGAGTAAATGAAAAAACATTTAAAAACTATTAAATTAAAATATCTTTGATGTTAAAAAAAGGCCAAGAACTTGTTTTTATATTGACCAAGCTTCCCAAGTGTTAAATACATCAATATATCCTTATTCTGGCAGAATTTACATATTACAAGCACTTTAAAAGACATTCTTAGAGAATGGGAAAAAAAATCAATGTGTCAGAGTATCAATGTATTATATGGGGGCTGGAGCGGTGGCTCAGCAATTGTGGTGCTTGCCTGGCATGTGCATGTATGTGAGTTCAAACCCCAGCACCACGTACACAATGAGGTCCCAGGGCAATGAAGCCACATGAAAAACTAAATAAAATTGATTCTCTCCCCACCTCACTCACTCTCACTCTCTCTCTCTCACTGCCCCTCTCTCTTAAAAAATAAAATATATGTTATTTGACAGGAAATTATCTGTATCAACACATGCCTAGAAGCATCCTCAGTCTCCATTAAAATGAAGATTGATTATATTAAGATGCATTTATCCAGTAGAATACTAAGCTACTGTATAAGGAATGTGGTAAACCTTCATTAGTGAAAAAAATAACTATAAGTTACTAAAAGTGTGTGTATGGGGGGCTATACAGAAGTTATCTATATGTGTAAAGTCTGGGAAATTACAGGCAAAACTTGGAATTTTTAATATTTATTTTATATACATGAACATTATATGTTTTTCAAAGTATGTGTGTGTTGGGGCTGGAGTGGTTGCTCAGTGGTTACGGCGCTTGCCCGGCATGTGCACAAGTACATGGGTTCAAGCCCCAGCAACCCACATACACAACTAAGTGTCAGAGCAACGAAAGCCATGTGAAAAACTCAATAAAAATTGATTCTTTCTGTCTCTCTATCTCTCTCACTGTCCTTCTCTCTTTAAAAAAAAAAAGTATGTGTGTATTGAGTAGCAATAAAAGTAATTTCAGGTAGTTCCATTCAAAGAAAAAAAATAATTGTAGGTCTTCTTCATAATTGCACAGGAACATATGGAGTAATTAAAGAGCTTGGATAAACTTGTCTCATATATAAAGAGTCAAGCTGAACTCAAGAGGAATGAAGTAGCCTGATTTAGTGCAAAGGATGGATTGGTCAGACTATATTACAAAGCAAGTACCTCATAAATGAATATGGTTCTTCAGTTAGATTTTTTTCACTGAATGTAGACTGTCTCAGAGGAGAAAAATATCCAGTTGACTGGAACTGGAAAGCTTAAATCAAAGTTTATCAAAGGTGAAATTAGAGCATGTATTACCAGAAAATAACTATGCAGAAGAGGAGCTTCTCTGTGACTAATAAAAAGACCATCATAATGCAGCAAAATTAAACACTGATAATCTTTTTCAGGAAAAGATAGGCTGCATAGAGAGATGTAGAAAATTTATTAAAATAAAAAAGACAGCACAGAGTTCATTAAAAGCGATAGCTCTAAGTTCAAGAGCAGAAAATGTCTTTAGCTTTTAAAATTTTAATTTGGTTTATTATGAAAGAAATAATTAAAACATAATTTGAAATCACTAGCTTTTGTCTTAAAGTCAAACAGTAGCAGGATGGCTGGAGGGAAACATTCATAGAAAAATGATTCTTAAGGGCTCATGAACTCATGAAAATTAACCTTTCTTGGAAATTAGAATGTAACTCTCATTTTAAAGATGAGCAGTGTTGAATGTAAAGCGACATCGAGAGAGGCAACGTAGTAAGTTGATCGTCGCTGAATGCTTCCGTCCATGAAGGGCACCTACAACACAGTTGTGGTGGGGAGGTCTAATTAGTTGCAAGTCCCAGATAATCAACTCAGTCCAACTTACAAAAACAAAAGAGGGAGGAATAGCAGGGTACACAGCTTATGGTTGGGAGAAGCTGAATTCAGGTGCTTTCAAGCCTTCCTCTCTGTAGGTTCCACAGCTGTGGACTTCAACAGCCATGGATCTCAAAATTATGGGGGAAAAACTGCAGGCTGGGAACGTAGCTGAGTAGTAGGTCACTTACAGCGTGTGCAAGGTCCCTCCCCCCACAAGCGTCTGTGCTAAATGTGAATCGGCATTTTCTCTTGACATCATCCCTCAACAATACAGTCTAACAACTACTTATATTGTATTAAGAACTATAAGTAATTTAGAGATGATTTAAAGTGTCCAGGAGGTTATACTCAGGTTATGTGCAAATACTAGACCATTTTGTATAAAGGACTTGAGCATATAAGGATGTGGGTTTTGCAGGGAGTTTTCTGGAACTAGTCCTTGTGGATACCAAGGGAAGACTGTTGAAATGACATCTGCAGGATTCTCTCTCCTTCCTTCGGCTTTGCTTGCCCTCCTGCTGCTGTTATTCTTAGGTGGACTTTATTCATGGGAGCGCATGAGTTTCCCATCACTGTCATGAAATTCTTGAGATAATTAACTTATAAAGAGAAAAGGATTATTTGGTTGACGGGCTTGGATGCTGTTGTCCAAGATGGAGTAGACCCACTTCTCTGAGCTTCAGATGGGCAGGCCAGATGGCAACGGGGGGAGCATGTGGCACTGCAGACTGCTCGGCTCACAGCCAGAAACCAAAAAGATGGGGCAGGAGCCCCAAATCCCCTCTAGGGCCATGTCCCCAATGACTTTGCACCTTCCCTAAGGCCCCTCTTCCTACACATACACAATGCCTCCCCATAGCTCCACTCTGAGGACCACGCCTTTAACTCAGGCCTTTGGGGACTTCAACATTCAATCTTAAAGGAGGGAACTTGACCTTCAGCAGCTCCAGCCACATTGTCATCCCAGCTTAAAGTTCCAATAGAAGTAAGTATCATTGCCCCATAACTTTAACCTACACTCAGGAAGGGCTCTTGTTGACCCACCTGAGTGTCATGCCCAGCCATGGGTTCGGGAAGTGGCATCATGTGAATGACAGCTCCCACTAGGCAGAAGAGAAAGTTCTCACAAGGAGAGCTTACTAGATATTTCAAAAGTAAGAGGGGCTATCCACACCTATCAATCAATTTTATGCCTTAGGGAACTCTGCAGAGTGGGCAGTCCGCTGTAACCCATAAGAAAACAGGAAGGTGTGTTAGACAGAGTTCAGGCATTTGAACCTTGACATTAAGGCTAACAAATATGAAAGCGAACAGGAGTTTCACTGAGGGGGTAAGATTGGACCCAGACCTTGAAGTATGAACAGTGCTTCAGAAGCAAAACAATGAGTGGGAGGATACAGAAAGTATTTTTAACAGGTTTGATCAAGAGAATGCTGACCGTTAGTTGCTCTTAGGTGACACTGGCCTGTTACTGTTGATTTCAAGCCCTATTCTATTGCCTGGGGATATTCAGAAGCAAATACTTTTATAAAGAAACACATGCTTGGGTGAGAACACGCATCCCTTCTAGAAAAGTATTGTCTACATATTTCAAGGAGGCTTCCTAACATTTTCTTTTCAAAGGAAATTGGTGCATTATAGTTGTATGTATTGACGGGATTCCTTGTTACACATTCATACAAGTACACAATATAACAGTATAATTTGGCCAATATCACTCCACTTTTAAAATGTTTATTCCTCTTAACCTGGTTATATTTCAGTTTTAGAAATTCTCCAAAAAGAATCCAAAATGCAAACGGCTGTTTACACCCTTATTGCAGCATTATTCATATTTTTAGAAATTAGAAAATCCAGAATGGCAGCCACTAAAAGGAAAACATGTAAATTATTTATGTCTGTATGGTAGTGTGTGCAATTATTTAAAAATGTCTTTTACACATGCACACTGACTAACTTTTGAAGTGGTAAATTTCTCGTTGTTCTGTTACCTGTGAAAACGCAGTACGCAAAATTTCATGGACTTTAGCAAATGAATTATTAATGTAAGTGTGTGCACACATGTGTGTGTGGAAGGGAAGATGAAAACAGTATTTGTCATTCATTTTCCCCACAGCCATTTATCCAGCATCTGCTTGGCAGGCATGGTAGACACAGTGGCCAGTCCTGACGTCAAAAGAAGAAAAGCGACATAGGGCAAGACATAAAGGAAATAAAAATTACAGTGGGGGAGAAGGTTGAATGCACAATTTACACAGTACAAACAGACTGTGTAAGAGGGCAGCTACCTTTCTCATCCGGGAGACCAGGTCAGTGTCTTGAAGAACAGATGATTCAGCTGAGAATTAGGGCAGAGTAACTGGAGGCTTGAGAGATGGAGTATGGGAGGTAGTAGGACCAAAATTGGGGGACCTCAGGGAAAAACTCAAGGTGAGTCAGACCAAGGCTCTTGAAAACAGAAACAAGGCCCTTAGGCCTGAGAACAGTAAACAGTGAAGAATGAAGCAAGAAATAGAGCCAAGGGTTGATCTAGCAGTGTCTGGTGTTATTATAAAAAGTGAGATTCACGGAGTAGCGTGATGTATTTTCCCCCCTTTTTATTCATTTCAGGGAATTTCACAATTTTACAATTTAGAATATGTTCTTCTAGAGTTAGGAGGACAATTAGTAGTTTTGAAGATGAGTTCTGAGACACACAGGAATGGACATTGAGCACCAGGAAGAGGCTGAACCCCTTGATTTTGCTGATCTTTGGGCTCTCTGTAAACTGTGGGGGAGTGAATGTCTATTTCCAAAGGTAATTTGGACCCTTCTTCTCTTCTCTTCTGCCTGCCAGAAGTGATCAGAGCAGTAGCCACAGCAGGGAGCCAGCTTCTGAGTCTGTCTCAGCCCCTCCCTGATCCTGGGAAAATGAATGGCTGGATATTTTCTTCTCCCTGGGTGTACTTGACACCGTAGCCTTTTGGTTCTGAGAAGTGTTGGAGAAGGGAGCTCTCTGGAATTAATCAGTCCAACTTGGAGTTGGGTGAGAAAAGGGAATGAAGGAAGAAATGAACCTGTGCCAAGTGATGACTGTTGAGTAGATTCTACTTCAATGACACTGAACAGCAACATAAGTTAGAGATTTATCTCTGATCATGATCTGTTAGGCACTACATAAAAATATTCAGGTAGGGCAAGAAGCTATAAATGAGATGCAGATGACCAGGGTAGACCACGGGCTCTAAACTCAGAACGAAGTGGCTCAGTCACTCTTAGCCATCAAAGTGAGGACATTATAGCATGTTTGTCTTCATTTTAATACCATCCTCACCTCATGGAAAGGATCAAATTACATAGTGGAAACTGAAACACTTGGATCTTGATGGATATCTAATGAATGTCAGTTTCCCTACTAAGGGCTTTTAGAGGTCCTGGGACCAGGCAAAAGTTAAGAAAGGTTTCACAGAGGAATTGGAATTTGAACCAGCCCTTAAAATAGGGTAAATATTAGATTGTGTTCTGGCTTTCTGTCACGATAGCACGCACCTAAGATACTCAACTTACAAAGACAAAAGGTGTATCTCAATTCTCAGTTTGAGGTTCCACCCATGATCAATGGCCACATTGTTTTTGGCCTATGGTGAGGCCATGTGTCATGGCAGAGAAAAATTGCTCATTGCAGAGCCAGGTAGCAAAAAGAGAAGAGGCCACAGTCCCACAATCCACTTTGAGGTCACCCCCCCCTCCCCAGTGACCTGAAGACCTCTCAAAGTTTTCAACATCTCCCACTAGCACCATGATGGGGACCAGGCTTTATCATGTGGGCCTTTGGGGGCCATTCTGATTCAAAATTATGGTAGATTGATGAGGAGAAAAGGGAGAATATTGTCATCAAGGATGTGGAAAAGAAGACAGCGTGGACAGGAGAGGCAGTGAGTACTCAGGGCACCCTTAAGAGGGCAGATGGTCCAGAATGAACTTCAGTTCTTCAGCAGGTGCTAGGACATGAGATGAAGTCTATACTTTCAGCAGAGACTTGGAACATAAGCTTCCAGACAAGATGCTCTGTAACTGGAAAGTATACTCCCTCCCTCTATACTCAGTTCTTTTTATTGGCAAAGGAGCGCATGCCCTAGACCTTGGGAGCACACTCCTTCCTAGTTCCCAAGAGTAGGATCGTAAGCTACATGATGCCTGGCTTGTGAAGGAAGGCCTTCCCACATGCTCATGAAGCTGAAGTGAGACCAAAGTCACACGAGTTTCTTGACTGAGAGAAAAAATGCAAATCATCAAAAGGATATCTTGAATTGATACTCACCTACTCCTTGGTGCTTGCAAATTTAATTCTTCACTTGACAGAAGTGCATATGTACTTAAATGAATACAGCTAAAGAGCTATGTGGTTAGCCTGCTATTTTCCTGGAGAACCTTCTAGAATATTTTAGTAAGAAGAATGGGAACTGTTAGTAGACGTTGACCTAGGCAATGCCACCTTAGAACAAGATCCACCTGTCCCTAAACCCTGGACTCACCTACAGTTCTCCACCATCATGCAAAGAAACGCTAAACACTCTAACCTAAGAAAGGACCGTTCCCTGACAGCTCCCTAGCAATGCCAGTCTGTAACCAGAAGAGGAGTCACAAGCTGTAGCCCCCTCTGCAGGTTTCTCCTAATTAACCTGTGTTAATGTTGAGCCGCTGCCACTCTCTTCTCCCTTTATTTCCTTCACTCACGTTGACCTTACAGAAAGTAGTTTTGCTCTGCACACTTTGGGCACCAGTATTTGACATTAATTTCTTAATTAATGTCATTAATTTCTTCTTCTCAAGCACTTTCTCCATGTTGTGAGATTGTGAGAAATGGAAAGTCCGGTGATCCACTTCCAGAATGCAGTATCCATCCTTAAATGGAAAACTAGTAGGGATGTACCAAGTAGGGGGAAGAGCCAAGTGGAAAGCCACTAGCAGCTTCCCCACACAATAGCACAGGAGCCTGTGGACACGGCAGATTCACCATCCACGCATCTGAAGAGCTTCCTGACAAACAAGAGATGGAGAGTCATTCTCACCAAAAGAGATAAAATAATCCCTCTGTTTAAAAAAATGTAACTGGGGCTGGAGCGGTGGCTCCACATTACAGCGCTTGCCTGGCATGCACAAGGACCCAGGTTCGAACCCCAGTACCACATACACAGCTAAGTGTCGGAACAATGAAAGTTGCATGACAAACTAAGGAAAATTGATTCTCATTCTCTCTCCCTCTCCCATTCACTTTCCCTCTACCTTTCTGTCTCTCCCTCTGTCCCTCTCCCTCTGTAATTTTTTTTAAGCAATGTAATTTAGGTAGAAAGGTTTGCATTCATGCCACTGTGCATGTGCCAGAAGGCATTCAATCCAAGATTTTCCCTCCACAGAGGAACAGAGGAAGACAGGAGCAACTCAAGATATATTTGTTTAAAAAACCCAAAAGGAGAGGGCAAAACCTAGGTGACCTTGGGAAAGACTGCACCCCATAGTACTCAGCCAGACAGCAACCCGGGAGGGGCCTTGCACACTAGGGAATCAAATTCTGATTGTAAGTGCCATGGGCGGTGCCTACTTCCCCAGACACCCAATCATGGAGACTGTCATTAAAACCGCACTTTCTGGTTTTTGTTTTTTTGCTGATCCTCATGTCTCTGAGCCCAGTCTTTTCGGGTTTGGGCAGGTGAGTGTTTCTTACAAGGCATTTTATGCAATTGCTGCCTCACTATGTTGCTTTACATGAAATCTGGCAACTTGAAAACATCGTCACCGCTCCCCCACGGGTTTCCACGAGGTGACAGTCAGCAGCTTCCACTAGACATACTTGAAGAGTCCCAGTAGGGCACATCCATAGTTTCGGGTTCATTGTTGTTGGTCTAATTACTTTTTAAGAAATTGACTTAATTACTTTATAGCACATTGACCTAGGAATAATACATGCACCAAGTGTCTCTGAAATATCTTCAGCCATAGCTTGCAGGCCCTTTTCAAACTCCCCAAAGCCTGAAATAAATCTCTATTTGTTCTGCTGGGCCTAGGAGGACATGAAGCAGAACTCTCCCGATTGCTTTTCTTCTTCATCTCTGTGCGAGCAGGAGCATGCTGAGCTCTGGGGCCTGGGAGAAATGTACATTAATCTTTCCCTTCTTACTGTGCTGGGGCTGGTGATAGGCTGGGACAATGAAGTAATAAAAACTGTGAAATCCATGGGATGGCTTAGCTCTGGGCGGGGGGGTGGGGGAAGGTCTTCGGAGATTTTTAAATGTAGAGTATAAAGGGAAGGGCAGCAGAGAAGAAGCGGAGAATTTACATGGTAGCGTTAGGCTGCCAGTCAGCCATGAATGGGTGAGCAGGAAGGACAATGAAGGGCAACTGAAAGGATTGGAAGCCACAGGGAACCTTATCTGACAGGCAGGCACTGGAAGGTGGGGTCCTGGTATGTCAGAACCTCCCCCAGCCGTACCTGCAAACCCTTGAGAAAAGCTATCGTTTCAAGATCATGTCATACCCTACCGAGACAGGGGTAAAAGTTAGGCAGTCAGAGCAGTTACAATGTTCCAGTCAATCAAGGGAAAACTGCTTCATTTTCTTTAAAGATCAGTTTGACAGCCACCAATGCTAGTGAGCAGGGTCTGCCAAGGTGGGTCCAGATGCAGACACTGCCTTCTGCTGAGGAAGGCGCCACCTTCTTTCTATTGATGTCCCAGACAAAACCCAAGGCTGGACCCAACCAGATTTCCCCACACCCAAGTCCTAGGTTTGGGGGAAGGCAGAGGATGACCAATTGAAGGGAGAGCTCCTATAAAAGGGGCAAACCTGACTCCCTCTTCGCCTCTGTCCCCTTCTCCCACTCTGGGGAGTCTGCTCTTTCCCTGTGTTTGCTTTCTGTCTGCTGTGCTTGCCTCGATGTCCCTCGGTTTCTTTCTTCATCTGCGGGGCACACGGAGATGGCATTAGAACCAAGTGGCCTGGGCCCTTCCTTATCCGGTGTCACAACCCCTAACCAGCCTGACAACCACATCAAGAACCTCCCCAAGAAAGTTTGATGGAAGCTTTTCAAAGGGCCATGAACCTATTAAGAGGGTGGAAATTGAGGCAGAAGGAGGGGGACTCATTTCCTCAGAACCACCATGCCCTCCGCTCTTGGAGGCTGTACCTGGAACTCCTAAGCTGTCAGTCAAGTCAAGAAGTGGACCTGGGCAGGACATCCCTGGGACTCTGAATAAAACTGGAGGGCACAAGGGTGGCACTGTCCCTCTCTTCTCTGAGAAGACCCAGGTTCTTACTTGAGAATATCCCATTTTCCTTCTAATAATGTCATGACAGACAGCGACGTGTCTGAAGTATTTCTGACCTGATCGCAAGAATCAGGGTGAAGTGGGGGCTTAATCTCATGTTCGGCTTCTGCCATTAAAGAATAGGAAATTGTAAGAAATCATCCCCCGAACACCAAAATCCCACAGATTTTATTAAGCTTATTTTCACCTAAGGAAAACATCAAACTTACTTTTTTTAAATAAAGCCATTACTGTTGTGAGAGAATCAGCAATAGTCATCAGATGGGTGGTTGCCAGGGGCTGGGTTTGAGGGACTGTGTGACCAGGAGAATCTTGTGTGACTACCCGGTTCTGGTCCCCAAGTGAGGTGATGGCTGGTAGAATCTAGAAAGGTGATAGAGCTCCGTGGAGCTCTAAGGGACTGAAATCTGAATACAGCCTCTGAGTTTGTAGAACTGTACCAGTCAAGGTCTTGGTTTTGTCAAGTTACCATAACCCTGTGAGATATTGAGAAAGGAGAATAAAGGGACAAGGGAACTTGATTTACATACAGTAAACTGTTTCAAAATACATATATTTTTACAATCCTCTTATTTTCCCATGATAAAATATAAGGCTTGGTTATTTTTTTAACTATTTTTAAGAGTATATAGAGATACAAATGAGAGGGAAACATTATCAGACCATCAATAACCGAAGTATATATACATAATTATCCAGGGGTAATGCCCAAACATGGATGACCACCTTGAGTTTCACCTGTTGCAGTTCCCCCCAGGAGAACTCTTGCATAAAATGGGTATCTCGTGGAGGAATAACCTCTGCTTCTGAGATGGTTC
>PVKS010030349.1:0-24489 GCA_004027875.1 Aplodontia rufa | reverse complement strand
ATACCCTCCCCCCATCCCCATCCCCCTCCCTACACCTCCAAGCATCCTAGAGAGCCATCCCCCTATTACTCTGAAAGTCATTCAATTTGCAGTTTTGTTAGGTTAGCCATCAGCCGTACTGCTTCCCCATAAATTCTAGCATCAACAGATGAGAGAAACCATTCAGCCCTTGAGTCTCTGAGATTGGGAGACTTCACTAAGCATAATTCTATCCATCTCCATCCATTTGATTTCAAAAGTCATAATATCGTCTTCTCTAATGGCCGAGTAGTATTCCATTGTATGTATGTACCAAAGCTTTTATATCCACTCGTCGAGTGAGGGACATCTGGGTTGGTTCCATAGTCTAGCTATAGTAAATTGAGCTGCTATAAACATTGATGAAGCCACATCGCTATAATACGCTGATTCTAACTCTTTTGGGAAAATTCCCAGGAGTGGGATAGCTGGGTCATAAGGTGATTCCATCTTTAATTTTTTGAGGATTCTCCACACTGCTTTCCATAGTGGCTGAACCAGTTTGCAGTCCCACCAGCAGTGTAACAGTGTTCCTCTTTTCCCACAGCCCCTCCAGCATCTGTCGTTGTTTGTATTTTTCATTTTTGCCACTCTAACAAGAGTGAGGTGGTATCTCATTGAAGTTTTGATTTGCATTTCCCTTATAGCTAATGATGTAGAGCATTTTCTCATATATTTATGGGCTTTCTGGACTTCCACTGGAGAGAAGTTCCTTTTGAGTTCTTTAGCGCATTTATTGATTGGATTGTTTGTGAGTTTGGACTTCAGTTTCTTTAGTTCCCTGTATATTCTGGATATTAGCCCTCTGTCCGAAGTGTAGCAGGCAAAAGTTTTCTCCCATTCTGTAGGTTCTCTCTTGATGCTCTTGACTAGATCTTTAGCTGTGCAGAAGCTTTTTAGTTTAATTGCATTCCATTCATTTATTCTTGATTTTACAGCTTGAGACATAGGAGTTTTGTAAGGAAGTAGCTGCCGACTCCTATAAGCTGTAGTTTTGACCCTACTTCTTTTTCTAGTAAATTTAAAGTTGTTGGCTTAATATCCAGGTCTTTGATCCATTTTTATTTAATTTTTGTGCAGGACGAAAGATAAGGATCCAGCTTCAGTTGTCTACAAATGGCTGTCCAGAATGAGTCTATTTTTACCATACAGAAGAAACAAATTAGAGACCCAGTCTCTCTCCTACTCTCACTGTCTCTATCTTTCCCTTTTAAAGAGAGAGGGATAGTGAGAGAGAGAGAAAAAAAGAATCAGTTTTATTTAGTTTTTCTTATGACTTTTGTTGCTCCCACACTTTGTTGTGTGTATGGTGCTGGGGTTCAAACAGGCGTTCTCACACATGCCAGGTAAACACCCTAACTGCTGAATCACTGCTCCAGCTTCAGATCCAGGCTCTTTTAAGGAACTTTAAGTCATTCAAACCAATGAGGGTCCGTCATAGCAAACAAAGACATGAAGTATGTAATTTTACTTTATCAACCCAGTTTTATGCTTAGGCAAAAACTCAGGAGAGTTTTTTTAACTCAGGAGAGTTTTTTTAACGAGAGAGGAAATATTTAGGGAGGTGAAAAGATACTTGCTCAGAATCAGACATCTAGTAAACAATGTAATTATAATTCTTTTTTTTTTTTTAAAGAAAGAGGGGACAGTGAGAGAGAGATAGAATCAATTTTTATTAATTTTTGTTTAGTTTTTCACTTGGCTTTCGTTGCTCTGAGACTTCATTGTGTATGGGGTGCTGGGGTTTGAACTCGCGTACTTGTGCATGCCAGGCAAGCACCATAATGGCCGAGCCACCGCTCCAGTCCATGAAATTCTAATTCTAAGACTATAATTTCAAAATTCCTCACTTCATTTTAGGTCCTCCCTAGCAGCACAAAAACTGAGTATGAAAGATCATCTGGTTTGGATAATGACCTTTCACAACAATCACTGGGATTTTTCCACCTGCCAATTTCAATGTATGTATTTTTATAAAATCACCCATAGCTATGCATCAGAGTGAAATATATAGCCACAGGTGGCACTAGCTTTCACCTCTTAAGAGGCACACTGGACTTAGTAGCAAAGACATTTTCCATTTACCATCTCAACCTAATGTGATTCTTGGAAGAGAAGTGCATGTTTAAGATTTTGTCATCTTCAGTCCCTTTATCTCTGCTAAGGGTAGCAATGCCCTCATCTCTCCTTAACAAGCTGGCATTTGCTGCACGTGTTTCAAATGTACATGGTATTTGAAAAATGATCCTTTGTCTGAACAAGGTTTTCAGAACTCATTCCACAGGCTTCATGTAAAGCTGGGGGTATAACATAGGCCTGGGAGGCACAGGGACAGGGCAGATGATCTTGGGTGTCTGATATAAACAAATTAACCAATGTGATTTTTTAAAAGGATTTTATTTGGGGTTTACCCTACTTGGGATATTACTTTGTAATTGTACAGTTAATTGAGCAAGCTGCCTTATTTGTGACTTTGGGTGTCTGAGTTGTAGATATTTGTGAAATTAAATTGTGTGGTAGTTAGCTTTGGTAGCCAAGTCTTTGGATTTTTACAGCGTTATCATCAAATGAGAAATTTCATAACCATTGCTGAGCTTAGTGAGCCCCTTGCATTAACAGTTTCTAAATGGAAATTATGATGAAAAAGATTCATCACCAAATTCATTTCTCTCAGTGCAGTTATGAATGACACTCAGGGTCCAGGAAGGCCAAGACTATCAACTGTTTAACAACTGAAGTACACAGTTAAGCAGTAAGATCAGAGTCAACCGTTCCTTAGTTGGTATGCTTATTCGGTAGTTGTCCTTCCACATTATCTCAAGATATAGAAAATAAATTCACATGTCTTGGATAAATGACTTACTGGATTGTTTGTTTATAACACCTTTCTTAATGGGTTTTGAAAGGCCATTGGGAAAATTGTCAATAAAATTTGTATCCTAGCATGGTAACACATGGCTGTAATCTGAGCTACCTGGAAGGGCTTTTTGGGAGGCTGAGGCAGGAAGACCCCAAGTTCAAGATCTTGTCTCAAAATAAAAAAATAAAGGGATTAGGGGTGTAGCTCTCTGGTACAGCACCTCTGGATTCAATCCCTAGTACCGCATAGTAAATAAAGTGAATCTTATACATTTGCTCTTCTTTCTTTTAAAATATATTTTAATGCTTTTTAAATTTCATCCATCCATCCTTCCCTTCTTCACTCCTTCTAATTCCTCAGGGCAGGCCCAGGAAATTTCTCCTTTATTTAAAATTGGGATATTTTTAAAAATCAAAGACTTTTTGCATTGTATGGTTTTTAAATGCTCCATTCAATATTATGATCTTGACTACTAAGTCTTATTGACCTCACTTAGATTTTGTGTTTGGAGTAAATGCCCACTTGTCTTTCCATAGGACATTTCTGCTTAATAGTATGACAATCTCCTGTACAAATAGGCATGCAGTAAATTAAAGCAATTAAGAAAATCTCTACATGGAAATTAAACTTACAAATCATTCGTAAGAAAGTATCATACACAACAGATATCTAAATTCTAGAAGAACCTCCTTGCCTCATGGCAAAGGGCTGGCAAAATCACAATCCATAGCCACCACTTTAGCCACTTAACTTTGTGCTAATCTATTTTAAGTTTTTAACAAGTCCTCTGTCAATGCTACCTCTGCGCTTCTAAACAATACAATATTTTTATTCTAAACTAATATATTAATTCAAATTACCTTCCCCAATTAAGACATTCCTTTGAGAAGTGGGATTTATGGGAGTTTTTTGGTAAAATGACTTTATATGGTCCCTTTAATTGAGTTTTTTTTTTTGCCTTTTTGAATCCAATGACATTCAAAATCATATCTTTAATTGTAAAATAAATAAAATCATTTTTCAAATAAATAGATCATATCTTGACTTATCTTAGTCTCATTTGCTTAAAAACATCATGATTTATCTTAGAGCATTATTCTGTTAGCTGGGTAAAGTTTGAGAACTTAATACTATTCGTATCTATTCTGCTTAGTTAATTATCAGAAACTTTTCACTACGTATTTTTGTAACGCTTCACAGTGGATTTAGTTGGTGGTATGAACAGGTTTTAAATAATTCTATTTTCAAGTACACATCACACCAAATAATAACACCATGTACTTGCTGTTACGATTACACACGTCTGGGAGAAGGGATTTCTTGAGGCATAAAGCTCTCTATATTTGGAGTTTGCCTGACTTCAGGGAATTTCTTTGAGTAAAGAAGATATTCAGTATAAAAAGCAATCCAATTCCCAGTCACTCACCTCTTTCAATTAAAGCATTCTTAACTATTCTGCCCTTTTCTACTGATAAATTCATAGCATTCACCGTTTAATGAAATATGCTCATGATTTCCAGTGGAGGATTGAAGACCGGAAGAAGCCAAGACTTCTGGATGAGTGTGTGTGGTTTGTTTCCATGCAATAGTTCAGGGTATCAATTTTTCTTTAAGGCCCATGATTTTCTGTAAGTTCCCCTACTTTCCCGAATGTAAATTAATTTAAAGTTCCACTTGGAAATCCGACAGAGGAGTGGAGTACAAATTGCTTCCCTACTGGGGTTTGGAATGAAGGAAGGGAAAACAAGAGTAACAATTAAGGAAATGCTGTACCCTGGGCCTTAGGCTTACTCACCCCAGGATCCCCTCCCTGATGGCATGGCCAAGAATGTTCTCAGGCCCGGCCTCCATTCATCACGCTGGCAATGGCAGCTCCACTTTGAGCCTCAGATCACAAATGCATGTCACCTCTTCATGGAGGAACATCTGCATCTGCCTGGGTCTTCCCTTGGCAGAGGGCACATCCATCACCCTTGGGGAAGTGCATTTGTGGCAGCAGCTGTTAGAGGACACTGCACAGAAAGATGTGAGTTTGTGGGCTCGTTTGCCAGTGTGGTCTGCTTTGTGGTAAGAAACCTGGAATGCTCAAAAAGAAGAAGGTGGTTTTCGTTGGAATGTCTGGGGTTTTATTCACTTGCCCTAAGATTCTGCTGTCAGAAGCTTTACATTTTATGGGTGCTTTTAAAATAAGAAAATGTCAAGTTCTTAAATATGGTTCTAGGATATATAATCGTCCCCCAAAGTCTAGAGCTATTTTAACAACAACAACAAAAAAATTTGAAGCCAAATGATTTGACCTGAATCTGAACCTGGCCCTTTCCCGCCAACACCATAATTTGACATTTGGCATTTTCCTCTCATGACATCACAGCGTTATAATTTTACTCTCTGGCAATTGTGTCATTGGTGATTAGTAAAACACTGAAACAATGACATCATGTCTGTAAAATAATCACCAAAAAATGTTGAATATTGATGAGTAAGTCTCAGAAAGGAATTTGAGCAAGGCCAGTGGTGGCTGGTTTCCCTTTTTATATTCTGATTTTGTAGAATTTGAATAGGTTTGATTTTCTTTCCCCTCTTCCTTGGCATTTTCCCGCCCTTCCCCCATTTCTCCACTTCCCTAGGCCCTTCTCTTTCCCAAGGAATTTGTAATAAGAAGACCTGTTAAGTTTCAAAATCACCCCATTCACCCTCTGATCTTTATTGGAAGCTTTTCTTCATTTCCAACGAGAAGCACAACTCTTCTGTAAGTTCAGGTACTGCTAGAGCTTCCAGACGCTTCGTTTCACAGTTCACAAGAGTTATGGAAATTTTAAAGCACACACATTGTCCAGATGAATGCAAATAAAAACCTGTCTTGCCTACTTGGAGAATGGAAACTAGGAATAAAGATCACAAAAGTTGTGGAATGTTAGCTCACAAAGCAGTGGAATGTTAGACTTGGAATCCAGTCCAACACCTTCCTTGACTGTCTTGAACATTTTAAAAACACAGTAGACTGTTCAGCTTAAACCAGTGTGAACTGTAAAGAAAATGCCATACGTGTCGTGAATCATGCAAAATGCTCCTCACCAACTGCAAACTCACCAGCTTCCCTAAGCTCTCTATTGTTGCCGGGTGTTTTTAAAAGTCTGTGATTTTTAGAAGAAATATGTGTGAATAGTTAGAGTAAATATTAAGAAAATATTCCCCTTGTCTATATGCTCATGACACATTCCCTCGTCATTAGGAATGACTGATTTTTCCCCCTCTTTAAAGCTGTGGTCTAACATTCATGCTCTAGTTCCGTATTTCTTGGAGTGTGACATGAAAATTGAGCATTGCACAAATACACTCCCAGCTCCATCTTGGCATCAGAACAGGCAAGGAGACCTGGTACCTCTCTTTGTTTCATAGTAACTCACTTGTTACTGCTTGTATGTAAATTTCCAAAGGTCAAGAACTTTATTCATGTTCCACCCTAGTCTTCGCAGAGCAAATATTTATTGGTGTGAACAAATGCATACATGTTGTTCCCTATAATATTTGAAAAATTAAAATTTGCGAATACGTGTCATTTTTGCTATCTCTTACCTTTGATACACATTTACTTGATGGATGAAAATACATAGGCTTGATCTGAGCTCAACTAACTCACTACTGTGATTTCTGTACATGAGATTCCAATGCCCAAAGCAGCCTCCTTTCTATTCCATTAAAGGGAAAGAGTCCTTGACTCATCCACAGGTTGTCTATCAGTGACTCCTATGACAGGGATCCTTGAACACATGGGGATTTTAAGGAAGCCTATAGATTTTATTGTTTTTATTTATTTATTTATTTTTAAAGAGAGAGGGATAGTGAGAGAGACAGAGAAAGAGAAACAACTTTATTTAGTTTTTCACATGGCCTTCGTTGCTCCAACACTTAGTTGTGTACGTGGTGCTGGGGTTTGAACCTGGGTCTTCATGCTTGCCAGGCAAGCACCGAAACCGCTGAGCCACCGCTCCAGCCCCATGCCCATAGATTTTAATTTCAAGTTAAACACCTAGAAAAGATCAAAAGTGGGCAGTACTTCTGAGTGTTCTGTGGTCAGAGGTGTACTTAGTAAAGAAACTTTTTGTGAACTCCGTAGATGAGTTCTTGCCGGTTATTTGCTTCCACTCTATCAAATTGTATGTGACCTCTGGGATTCTGGTGCTTGATGCTGAGTACATGAAGGGGTAAAAACACACACTTTTTTTTTGTACGTTGCCTTTGGAATGATACTAAAATCCTCTTGAATGCTGTTCTCTTTTTCTCATTGAAAATATCAAGTCTGTTTTCTATATAAACAGGCATTTTCTTTTATCTTGGTGATATTGTTTTACATCCCAGCCTTATGGTTTAATATTTTGTTTGTCTCAAAATCATTTTTAACATAGCCTGATTCTTTGAAGCAATCTCACTCATGTTGGAAGAGAAAAAATTGGTGACCTTTCTTTCAGATGAAGAGGAAAACAAATATACATATAATATTGTTCCCGTGTGAATAGCAATGGATCAACAACACTTTCTCTAGGTGAAGCATTACCTGAAAATGTGAAGGACTTTTTCTAGGTATACATGCTCCATATGAAATTTTCCCGAAGACTCCTATTTCAGCCACCAACTAAATAAAAAAATGATTTAAAAATTTAGAGAACAGAACAATAACGTCCTTATTGCATACCTTTGAATGAAGTCAATCAGATAAAGACATTAAAGGAAAAAATAAGGAAGAAATTGTGATCTTTGATGGAAAATTTGGTTTGTTGATATCTGGCACAATGGCAAAGCCAATCACATTTATCTCTTTTGACATCTGGGCTCTACCATCTTGGTTCATGCCCTGCTTGTCGTCTGACTAGCCCCATCCTGTAACCCCATTCTGTATGAATTCCCATTCAAACCTAGGCCAATTGAAATGTGGACAAGAGACTGGCAAACTTTTTCTGTTAAGGCCAGAGTAGAACGCACTATCTTTAGGGCTGCTTCTGTCTCTATCTTTGCAATATTTTATTATTAGAGACTATGGATCCCAAAAGTGCACTGTGTCACCACAAAACCTACTTCCTTTGCTCTCAATCGCTTTCTGCAAGCTGCAGTCATGACTGGATTCAGGGAGAGAAGTAGTTGTGAAAGTGAAGGAATTTTTGTAGTCTTCACTCCTTACCCCTTCTTTCAAGCCCAGATTTATAACCCACAGCAAAATGATGATCTCAGTGCCTCTCTTACATTTCTGAACCACAGAACTGACAGCTTACGTTCTGGCAGACAGGTTCTTCTGCTCCCACTTTATAGCGGTGAGGCCCTTTTTACACCATCTATCTTTTCCGTATTGGAAGTTTCTTCTAGATTCTGGGATACCCTTAGATTGTCGGTCTTTGGTTTTATTCAGCAGTATTAGCAATTTGTATGTGCAATGTGTCTTTCAAGCTACCGTCTTGAGAAGTTGGGAGCAGAGCTGATAATCAGCTTAAAATGCAAAACTAGACATTTATTATTCGTGCTGCGGCTCCTGGTACTCCACAACCCATGCCTGGAGTGGAACAGAAGGGTTGGAAGAGTACCTTCACTATTCAGACACTTGTGGGCCATTCCTTGTGGAGTTTACTGTATTTTTTATCCAGATCTTGATGGTCACTCTATAGCTGTAATTCCACAACTCTAAGGGGAATAATAATAGTATTTTTTTCCAGCAAAACATTAGCTATGAGACATTAAGCTATTGCTAAAGAGAGATCCTTTATCTCATTAACTGGGAAAAGTTTTAGAACCTGGTTGTATTCAAAAATTTGTTTTATCCAGTAAATGGTATGTGTTTGAATAAAACCACTATAACTTGAGTTTCATCATGAGATACCTGGGTGCTTCTAACAGATATTGAACGTTAGTGGGGGAAGAAAAGGGACCAGAATTGCTTGCAAGATTGATAATGGATCCCTGTACGTAACTGAGTGAACCCTTTTACACAGCGGATACTCTACATGTTCAATTTAATTTAGAGGAAATTGCCAAATTTGGTTGAAATGGCACTAAACATGAGGAATAGAAGCACCAAGCAAAGAGACATCTCCAAAATCTCAAATTAGAGTCAGAGGTCCTTAGACCCTAAGAAAACTGGATCCCACTCCATTTTCCTTCTCCATTTCCACAGGGTCTAACTTCGCCTCATCTCTCTGTTGTGTAACACACTCATAAGTTTGTATGTATTCACGGAACTGATCACAGCTTTGGTCACAATGGTTGCTTGAACAGTATTTGCTGAAGGATTTAGATCTCTCACAAACACTTCCTGACTTCCAGTATCTCATACTCCTTTGTTTGCTCATGTACCTATGTCTAGGCAAGACCCATGTCTCTTGATTATCCCCAACAACTTTCTCCACAATAGAAACTGTTAAGGTTAGCTATGTGTCACTTAGGTGTTTTAATCTGTGCACAGAAATGTTGCTCAGTTTTTTTTTTCTTACCATCCTGGAATAATTTCATAAGCACTCCAGAAACTAGACGATTGCAGAATTTGTTCATTTCTGCCAAAGTGTTTAATAATAACAACAAAAATAAATAGCATTAGACCTGAAGTCATGCAGGAGCAGGTTCAGGCAGAGAGCAAAGCATGGGACGTGTGAATGGGCCAACTAACATGCTTCTCACAACACTGGCTCTATTGTCAGCAATCATAGAACCTGAGAAAGGGTCTTGGCAGGTGTACTGTGCATTTATTTGTTTTTGAGCTTTGATAATATGTTGGCTATGATGTGATCTTTATTATACTGAGCGATGTAAAATGCAGCATGTTTTTAAAAGCTATTGCCAGTGACTGACAGATATTTATTTCAGTGACACCGGGTGATCTGAATGTCTCCTGCCATTCTGTACTTGCTCACTTTTCCATGAATAACTTACCAGGTAAAGATGACATGTTTGGACTTATGTGAACTCATTATGTAACCCCATGTAGTGAAGGATGTCTTGGAAGGCTGGAGAAAACTGTTGTGTCTCTAGGACAATTAACATGGTTTGAGTTCTTGATTCAGCTCTTACTATATGTGACGGCCAAAGCACTTTAGTTTAGTGATGAAATAGCCATCAGACCAGTGTTCACAAGTTTGTCCTCAGGCACTTTTACTTAAGTTCAAACTGTTATGATGGAGTCTCTGGTTCTAGGGACTTTTAAGCATAATTTTGCTCATAAAATGAGTGCTGTAAAGAGATTCAGTTTTGTTAATCGTTGGCAGGGCCGAACCTACTAAAGGCAGAGTAGCAAATGCTTATGGGCCTTCAATAGAACTGTTTTCTTAAGGAATTTCCCCCCAGAGAGTCAGAGATGTTATATTTTAATGTAAAAGCTTCTGGAAAAATCATCAGTCTTAGGTAATTCCTAATTTCATGGGTTTTAGCTTTAATGTCTAGGTTACATCATTGCATTAAAGGTCTGAGAGTTTATGGGGGAAAGAGGAAAGACAATGTCATTCGGTAGCACAGAGCATTACCAATGAGGGGCAAAGTCACAGGGACTTGGAGGAAGAGCCAGGAGTGGCATGAAGGCAGAGGGGAGATGAATTTGCTGGTCCTGGTTGTATTTCCTCAGAAGATAGGAGGCTCTACGCCATTCGTCGAAAACCTGTTGGTGATGCTTTTTTAGGTTGATAAAGTATTTTGATCAACTTTACATTTGAGTGCTTTTAGGTGGAATATGCACTCTCCAGTACCACAAACCCTCATTATCTCTATAGTATAATACAATGTCCTGCAGATTTTTAAGTTTAGGAGCTCAAATCTAACACATTTGGCATTTAGAGCAGTACCGATGTGGAGTTTCAGACAGCATGTTAACTACCCATGAAAATGTTTCCAAATTAAGAAGAACACTAAAAAGGTATAATGATACCCAAGGACTAATTCTTGCCTTCTGGAGGTCAATGAAGAGAATTACCTAGCACCTGGTTGTCTTCATCTTCAGGATTGTGGCTCCTTGAACACTGGTCCCCAACATTAAAGCCATACTTCTTCTCCTCTCTTTGAACTTCTTAACAATGTCCTTCTGCTCTATCATAAGCCTTCCTCAAAACAGATTTTCTCTTAGTGACTTTGTATCACAAAGATTCACTATGGTATAAAAGTATGGTTTGAAATTATAAAGCATAAGCAAAATTTCAAATAATTTTATTTTTATTTCCTAAAATTTATTGGGTGCCATATAATTTGGCAAGTGGAAATATTTATTCTCATGAAATTCAAGATTGCACATGTAGACGCATACGAAAGCTCACGTTGAAATACATACTGTGTAAGGGCAGCAAACGTACATCTGATTAATTTTTTTAATTTAGTTTCACCTAGTTCTAGAGTATAACAGGCAATCTACATCTGTTGGGTGAATAAGTAAATACATAATATTCTCATAATGACTAAAATTCCTCTTTCATTGTCTCATCTTTTAACTACGGCTTTGATTTATTTTTATAATGAAAAGTTCCCCCTTAGAGCTAGTATATTATAATATTTAAGCTCTTATATTTTTTCTAGAACTTCTTGGAAGTGAAGAAGAGTTGGAAAAGTACTAGAAATTTCATCAAAAATATCAAAGAACACTTTGTGGGGGTAAGAAGACAGGAGAGAATAAACAGTTCATCTAAGGGTGAAGTGTTAGGCGACTTTTCATTGCTGTGATAACATACCTGACAAGAACAACTTAGAGAAGAAAAAGTTCATGTGGGCTCAAAGTTTGAGAGGTTCAATTCCTAGTCAGCCAACTCCATCTGCCATCTGTCTAGGGAGGCCTGACACTTTGCCTGTTTTATTGCTTTGGGGGAAAGACAAAAATCCAGCCAGATGCTGGGGAGGGTAGATTGTCTGATACACTTCCTGCTGAGGAAATGTATTTGTGACTTTTGGGAAAGTTTGTTTCTTCTTTACTTTAATTTCTAGAGAAGGCGATGTTTTTACTCAAGATAGATCATTAGAATATTTGTAAGTAGAAAATGCAAAGAAGGCTAGGTTTGGTGGCACACTTCTATAATCCCTATTTGGGAGGCCAAGTTATGAGGATTGCAAGGTCAAGGCCAACATGAGCAACTTAGTGAAGCCCTAAGCAATTTAGTGAGATCATGTCTCAAAATAAAACATAAAAAAGACTGAAGAAGTAGCTCAGTGTTAAGGTGCCCCTCAGTTCAACCACCAGTAGAAAAAGAAAGAAATAGAGAGAGAGAGAAAAAAGAAAATGAAAAGTCTCAGTGATTTACTACAGATCCTATTTAATCTGGACCACATATTATACACTGAACTCTATACAACTAATATCCTTAAGAAAACCATCTATTGTGTTCGTTACTTTTTTCCTTAGTCACTATCCAGCCTATTTGTGGGTGGGCTTCTTTCCTTACATTTTTATCCACAAAATTTTATAAACTTTAATGACTTCCATGCCACTAAATCTAATGGGACACTTTTCAAACATCTTAAACTGACTTCCGCACAATACAACATTGTTGTTCATCTCCAAATCTTCAGCAGTGTTTGTCCCTCATCTCCTATGACACTATCATTTAATAGATCTACGTATCTGATTATTCCTTTTTATCTATCCTTCCACTGTGATGCTCTTTGGTTCACTAAAAGTTAGAATTTTTCCTGGTTCAGTCTTAGAGATTCTTTTTTTTTTTTTTTATGTAAACATTTTCCCATCAGCAGTACATGAGTGCTTTAATTTCTCACATCTTTACCAATATTTGTTATTGCCTTTTTTTAAAAATTATAGCCTATGTAGTGTAGGTTAAGGAAGATCCTATTTTGATTTGAATGAAATTTTCCTGGTGCTCAATAATGTTGAGCCTCTTTTTTTAAATTTATTGTCCACCCTTATATCTCTTTTGAAAAGATATTATTCAGATACTTTGCCGTTTAAAAAATTGTTCACTGTTGACTTGTGAGAATTACTTTCCCCCTCTAAATACAAATATCATCATATATGTGGCTTGCAAACATTTTCCACTCTTGAAATCATGGTGTCTTTTCACTTTCTAAATAGTATTCTTTTAAGCACACAGTTTAATTTTTATTGAAATGTCATTTTTGTATTTCTTTCTTTCTTTCTTAAGCTTTTGGAGTCACAGTCAAGAAAATTTGTCTCATCCAAAATCACGAAGAATTTACTATGATTTCTTCTAAGATTTTCATAGTTTCAGCTCTAAACACTCATATCTTTGTGCAAATTATTGTGATTTTTTATATGATATGAGGTAAGGGTTTAGTTTTAGTTTTTGTATAACAGTATACAACCTTCTCAGTGTCATTTGCTGAAAAGACATTTATTTTTCCAAAAGAATCAATCTGGAACACCTGACCCCTGCAAAAAAAAAAATGTTCAGTTGGGCACAGTGATGCATGCCTATAACGTCAGTAACTTGGAAGTCTGAGGCAGGATGAACATGAGTTGTAAGCCAGGCTCAGTAACTTAGCAAGGCTTTGAGTAATATAGAGAGAACTTGTCTCAAAATAAAAAAAAAATTGAAAGTTCTGAATATGTTGCTCGTTGGTTAAGCACTGCTGAGAACAATCCCCAGGACCAAATACAATAATTAAATAAATAAACAAACCATAAATATGCAGAGCTATTAGGATTCAGTTGTAAGGTTCATATCCACTTACACTTGTGTCTTGTTATTGATAGGTTCATCCTTTTGTCATCTTATAATGTCCATCATTGCCTGTTTTCTTTCAAGCTTATTTGTTTGATATTAACGTAGGCATTCCAGATCTCTTTTAATTATATAAACATCTCATTCAATCATAATCTACTTGTGTTTTTGTGAAATGGAAATCTTACAGAACACATAAGAATGGATAATTTTTAAGAATTCATGCCTCTAATCCCTACTTTTTTGTGGGAAATTTAATCCATCTGCATTTAATGTAATTGCTGATAAATAGCAATTGACTTCCTTTGGTATACTACTTTTAGTTTCTATGTGTCTTGTGTCTGTTTTTGCTCCTCAATTCCTCTAATACTGACTTATTTTGTATTAAGTAAGAATTTTATGGCTTGCCATTTTGATTCCCTTCTCTTTCACTACATGTTTATAGTAATTTTCTTAATGATAACATCATAATCATACTAAACTAGTTCGAAAGAGCACCAGCTTAACTTCAATAGTATGTTGAAGCTTTGCTCAGATATATCCTTTATGCTGCTATTATTACAAATTACTCTGTTATTCAGTGTGTGTCCATCCACATAGATTTATAATTATTGTTTCATGCAATTGTTTTAAATCATATAGGAAAAAGAGAAATGGCAAACCAAAAAATACATTGATAATGATTTCTTTGTTTACCTGTGTAATTACCTTTATTGGTATTGTTAAGTTCTTTATTTAGAGTTAGTGTCTAGTGTCCTTCCATTTGTGCCCAAAAAACTTCTCTTAGCATTTCTTCCAGATCTATAGAGCAATAAAACCAGTTTTTGTTTATCTGGGAGTATCTTAATTTCCTTCATATTTGAAAAAAACCTTTTTCTAGTTGTAGAATTCTTTTTGTTGTTGTTTTTTAGGACAGCCTTTTTATTTTTTTATTAGATGTATATAGAGATATAATTGAGGGGAAAGCATTATCAAACATTCAAGAACCAATGTATGTACACCAATGTATATATCCAGGGCTAATGCCATATCATGGATGCCCAGCTTCGGTTCCCCCTGTTGCTGTTTCCCCCAGAAGAATTCCTGAGTTAAATGGATATCTCGTGGAGGACAGAGATCTTCTGAGATGATTCCCCCATGTTCCCACCCTCCAGTCTCCTAGGAGTTATTCCTACACCCTCCTCTCGTCCCCCTCCCTACACCTCCAAGTATCCTAGGGAGTCATCTCTCTGTTGCGTTGAGAATTATACAATTTGAAGTTATTATTAGCTTTGCCGTCTAACATACTGCTTCCCAATGTATTCTAGCTTCCACAGATGAGAAATACCATTCGGCCCTTGAGTCTCTGAGATTGGGATACTTCACTTAGCATATTTCTTTCCATCTCCGTCCTTCTGATATCAAAAGCCATAATATCGTCTTCTCTAATGGCCGAGTGGTATTCCATTGTATATATTTACCAAAGTTTTTGTATCCACTCATTGAGTGAGGGGCATCTGGGTTGGTTCCATAATCTAGCTATAGTAAATTGAGCTGCTATAACATTGATGAAGCCACATCACTATAATACGCTGATTCTAACTCTTTTGGGAAAATCCCCAGGAGTGGGATAGCTGGGTCATAAGGTGATTCCATCTTTAATTTTTTGAGGATTCTCCACACTGCTTTCCATAGTGGCTGAACCAGTTTGCAGTCCCACCAGCAGTGTAGCAGTGTTCCTCTTCTCCCACAGCCCCTCCAGCATCTGTTATTGTTTGTATTCTTCATTTTTGCCACTCTAACAGGAGTGAGGTGGTATCTCATTGAAGTTTTGATTTACATTTCCCTTATAGCTAATGATGTAGAGCATTTTCTCATATATTTATGGGCTTTCTGGACTTCCACTGGAGAGAAGTTTCTTTTAAGATCCATAGTCCATTTATTGATTGGATTATTTGTGGTTTTGGTGTTTAGTTTCTTTGGTTCATTATATATTCCGGATATTAGCCATCTGTCTGAGGTGTAGTAGCAGGCAAAGGTTTTCTCCCATTCTGTAGGTTCTCTTTTGATGTTCTTGATTAGATCTTTAGCTGTGCAAAAACTTTTTAGTTTAATTGCATCCCATTCATTTATTCTTGACTTTACTGCTTGAGACATTGGAGTTTTGTTAAGGAAGTAGCTGCCAACTCCTACATCCTGTAGTGTTGACCCTACTTCTTTTTCTAGTAAGTTTAAAGTTGTTGGCTTAATATCCAGGTCTTTGATCCATTTTGATTTAATTTTTGTGCAGGGTTAGTTGTAGAATTCTTAGTTGATATATTTTTTTTTTACCTTCGGGACTTTGAGTACATTCTAGTACTTACTATACACACACACACACACACACACACACACACACACACTCACACACGTGTATTCATTAACCTATTAGCAAATACAGCAGCAGCAACAAATTCTTTATGAAAAATGATTAAGTTGAGTTTACTTAAGTGGTTGAAACTATGGACAAAAATGATATTTGTTACCTATGCCACACTATACGTCTTTCCATTTCTTCTTGAGTAATGCAACCCTTGGAGGGTGCAAAGTTTGGGAGTTTTTAGCCCCTTCCTCTTTTTGTGTTTGCCAGATTGCCAGTAGGAGTGACCTGGGATGAAAGATGTTTGAAATGACCCTTGGCTTACCTGCTCACCAGTACAAGGTAGTATGGAATGGGAAATACCATCTACAGGAGTTTACTCTGGATGTCTTTGATGGATGCACTTATAGGGCAGTGCTGACACAGAGTTCTAAACAGGCAATTTGGCAGCTGGAATCTAGCTCTGATTGGAACTTAGTTAAGTTAATCTACTCCAGAAAGGTTAGATCAATATTCCCCTAGGGGAATGTCAAACTCTCGTACACATCTGGATCTCAGGCAACTCATAAAGAATTCTACTCATAGAATGAACCAATAGACCCTAGTAGAGGGGTCATGGCAAGTTCGGTTCCCACAACCATGGCCTTCTGTGGCCCAGTGCCCACGTGTAATCGTGCTAGTAGCCTCTTTAGCTGGTTGTACACTCCATCAAACTCAATTGGAAAGCACGTTGTTCTCTCCTCCACACCTCTGATCCAGATACGGCTGAGTGCAGTGTTCTCTCTGCCTGTTTCAGTGGTGTTCCACCAGGGCCACCCTGAGTCACACTGTAGGTGCCAAACAGAACAGTATGGCAATATTCGCTGTGATCTCCAGGTTCCCTGCAGAAAGCTTAGGTGTGACATCCATTAGATGACTCCCTGCCTCAGCTCTCTGATCACAAGTTGAAAAACAGGGAGCGCCTCTGAAACCCAGCTCGCTCTGCAGAATCCAAATCAGCTAAATCAGCTAAGTTCAAACTGCCTCTCTGTTTTAGAGTTGTTTCTGTGCCAATTTCATCTGCTGAATTTCTCTTTCTTTCCTTTGTGTTATCACTCACACCTGCGATTCCCCAAAGCAGCCAGTTTGGTGCCAATGTGCTCTTTCTTTCCCTCTGTTGGAAGAGACAGAATTTCTGGCCCTCTCTTGAGTCTCTGACTGAAGAATATTGAATTTCAGGGAATTCCCGCACCTTGCTGAGTAGCATGCTTCAGCTGCTCCAGTATTGAGCCGCAGAGAATCTACAAAGTACAACCTCACTCCACTCCATCATCTTGGTTTTTCCCCCCACAAAATTACCTTGTAGAATTGAAGAAGAAATGTTTTCTCAAATAAACAAAAATTGAGAGAATTTTTTTCCCCAGAAGACCTACCTTACAAGAAATGTTAAAAGATGTCTTTGGAGAAAAGAAAAATTATATAGATGAGAAATTTTGATCCACTTAATAAAGTATTAAAGAAGATTAAGTGAAGATAAACATTTATTTTTCTTACTCTTTTTTTTAAGAGAGAGAAGGAGAAAGTGAGAAGGAGAGAGAAAGCACAAAACAATTTTATTTTTTAAAATCTGGACTTTGGTTCTCTGACACTTACTTGCGTATGTGATACTGGGGTTTGTACTCAGATCCTTGCACATGCCAGGCAAGCATTCCAACAGCTGAGTCACTGCTCCAGCCCCTATTTTTCTTGTTCCTAATTGGTCTAACAGGTAATAGTTTTTCAAAACAATAGTAGCATTCAGTTCATTATATATACATATATTTATACATATGTATGTATAATGTATACATGTATATATCCTATGGATGCTGATATATTAGTGAAACGAAAGGCAGCAATGAATCAAGAGACAAAAGGAAGGGATTGAGATTACTTTTCATTATATGGTACTCACACTATCCAGTAAGTGGTATAGTGCTATTTGAAAGTAGATGTAGAATAAGTTTAGGTGCATATTGAAAACTCTAGGACAACTATTTTGAAAGGTACAAAAAGTATAATTGATATAATATGAAAAAAGAAGAAAGTAGAGACATTTAAACTGTTTAATAAAACCAAAAGGCAAAAAAAAAAGGAAGGCAAATATAGGAAAAAAGAACAAGAGTACCAAATAGAACATAGTAAAAAATACGCCATATGCTAATCAAGCTTTATCGATAAACATTTCAAATATCAGTGGTTTAAATGCGTGAATTAAAGATAGAAATTGTTTGACTGCATCAAAAAATAAGACCTAAGTATATGTTGTCTATTAGAAACCATGTGAAATATAAAGACACTTACAGATTAAAAGTAAATGAATGGAAAAGATACACCAAGAAAGCAGAAATGGTTATATCATTTCTAATAGAACAAACTTCAGAACACAGAAAGCTATCAAGAGTAAAGATGGGCATCACATAATGATAAAGAGATCAATACTCCAAGACCCATAATAATTCTAACTGTATATGTGCCTAACAACAGAATGTTAGTTTGAGATTAAAACTGATAGAACAACAAGGAGAACTAGATGATTTTCACTATTGTAGTTGACAGGAAGAAAATCAGTAAGACCTCACCTACACCATCTATCAACTGAATATAATCGACATCTATGGATCATTTCTGACAACAGTAAAATACATATTCTTCTCAATTTCACATGTGAAATTCACCAGAATATGCCAAATTCTGGTATATAAAGCAAAGTTTAAAAATTTAAAAAGAACATAAATCATACAGTGTCCACTCTCAGACCACAATTGAATTATCTAGAAATCATAACAGAAGGATAGCTAGAAAAAAATCTCAAAATATTTGGAGATTTAAGAAACAACTCATCTGGGACTGAAGTGGTTGCAAAGTGGTTATGTTGCTTGCCTGACATGTGTGAAGACGTGGGTTCAAACCTCAGCACCACGTACACAACGAAGTGTCAGCACAAGGAAAGCCATGTGAAAAACTAATTAAAATTGATTCTTTCTTTCTTTCTTTCTCTCTCTTTCTTTCACTGTCCCTCTCTCTCTTTAAAAAAAACACATCTTAATAACACATAGTTTAAAGAAATCTCAAAAGAAATTTAAAGTACATGGAACTAATTGAAAATGAAAATACAACATCAAAAAAGTGAAATGCAATGAAAGTAGTGCTTATAAGAAAATTTATAGCATCGATTGCATATATTAGGCAAGTAAAGATATATAAAGTCAGTAATCTAAGTTTTCATTTTAGGAAACCAAAAATCAAATTAATGTCAAATTGAATAGAAAAAAAGAAACAGAACAGTAATAAAATGAAAAAAGAAATAAATAGAAGAACAAAATCAATGACACATAGCTGGTCTTGTGCAAACATCAATAAAATGGCTACTCTTTAGTGAGACTAAGGAAAAAAGAAAGAAAATACAAATTACTACTCTGAGCAAATAATGAATGAACATAACTACAGAACCACTGGACATTAAAAAGATAAAGATGTTATGAACAGTTCTATGCCCATATATTAGATAACATAGAGGAAATGGACCATTTCCTTGAAGACAAAATCCCCCAGAAATTACACAAGAAGAAATAGGCAATCTACAAAAGTCTATGTAGGTGAAAGAAATGGAATCAACAATTAATAATAATAATAGCATTGCAAAAGCAGAAAGCACCAGGTCAAATGGGTACACTGATAAATTCTACCAGTTAAAGAAGATCCTCCACAATCACTTGCAAAAAGAGAAGTAGAGGTAACACTTTCTAATTCATTCTATGAGACTAGTATTATTCTAATTCTGATGCTTGACAAAGACATTGTGAGAAAACTACACATTAACACCTCTCATGAACATAGATTTAAAAAATCCTCAGAAAATAAAATCCAATAAACATTAAAGGAATTAGACATCATTTCCAGGTGGAATTTTTATTAGTTATGTGAAGCTATTTCAATACTCAAAAATAAATTAATATAATCCATCACATCAAATTTGAGAAAAAGAAGAATCATTTGAGAATTTTTATAGATGAAGAAAAAAAAACCACTTGACAAAATGTTAATATCCATTCATGATTTTTTAAAAGTCTCGATAAATTAGGACCAGAGGGGTAATATCTCAAATGGATAAATCAAATTAAAAAAAAAACCCTATAGCTAATTTAATACTGGGTTAGGGTTAGTTAGGGTTAGGGTTAGTTATCTACTAAGAAAAAATTCAGAGTGTTCCCTATCATTGCTCCTATTTAACATCATACTCCAAATCCTAGCTCATTCAATGAGACACTAAAAGGAAATAAAAGATAGGTAGATTGGGGAGACGAAACTAAAATTGGGATCTGAAGCAATTCTCAAAATAGTTTCTGGAATTAATAAATAATTATTACAAGATTGCAGAATTCAAGGTTAATATACAAAATTAAATTGCCAACTTAATACCGTTCCTTATCACACAAAAGATTTATATGAGAAAAGCCAAAAACTTTTTTGCAAGCATTCGAAGAACTTAATATGTAAAGAGATATTCCATACTCATGGATAGGAAGACTCACATTGTCAAGATATCAATTCTTCCCAACCTGCTCTACAGATTCAGTGCCATTCCAATCAAAATTTCAGTAAGTTATTTTGTGAATTTTGACAAACTGATTCTCAAATTTATATATAGATCTTCTTAGAACTCTAAGGTATGAAAGAATAAACTGATATGCTAAAGAGATTTCAGGAAAATGGTTTCTTCAGAGAGAGGCTTGTGAGGCAGACTGAAGAGTCTGGGTTATAATCCAGAGCTTTATGGAACCAATTTATGAAGAAGGATGATAGTCCTAATAAATTTTGTCCCAATGGTCTATTTTAAGTGGTCAAATGGTGGATAGTGGTGAGAGGATTTGACTCATTTCCCTCGAGTGGTCTGAGATTGCTTGGCCTGGTGTGGAACAATTCCAAGGCCTTCAGTATTGTGACACAGTGTGAACTGATGGTGAGTTGATGAATACTAAGAGCACACACATTTTCAGAAGCTTTGAAGGCAATCCTAGAAACATCTTAAGTATACTTAAACCTAAAATATTCCTTTATAATGCACAGAATTCTTCAAAGTTCAATTTTCTATTGGAGGATACTCTTCAAAACCTGGGTATGACATTAATGAAAATTACTTTTAAGAACAACAATGTGAAGAATGGGAGGCTGTCAGAAACAGAATAAAGTCTCTAAAGCAAATGACTAATTATAGACGTATAATCTAAGTCAGGAGAATAGTGACCAGGAAAGCTGAGAAATATTAGACCAACAAGAACAAATCAGAGTGGCAAATTCAATACACTAAGCAATTTGACTCGAGTTTTATATGGAAAATTGATGACTTCAGAAATTTTCTTTCATTTATATATCACAATTCTCCTTTAATGAAAGAGATGGACTTTTTTTCATTTCATCCATAATGTAAAAAGTGACTTGTAGCTGGGTATGGTAGTGCATGTCTGTAATCCCAGCTCAGGAGGCTGAGGCAGGAGGATTGCAAGTTCAAAGTCAGCTTCAGAAACTTAGCTAGGCCTTCAGTAACTTAGCAGACCCTATCTCAAAATAAAAGATAAAAGGGGCTGGGGATGTGGCTCAATGGTTGAGTGCCCCTGGTATTAAAAATAAAATAGTGACTTGGAATTTAATGCAACAGTTTCTATAACCATATTTATCCTTTACACATAACAAAATAATCTAGGTCAATCCTTTACATGAAATTCTCCAAATTAACCTCTTTTCCAAATTAGAAAACCTATCACCTCAAATTCCAACAGAAATTTTTCATTGTAGACAACACCTATACTGTTGCTTATCAGATAGAATATAGTAGGGAGTTGTTTTCTTATTTTCATATCATTATTTCCAATTAACTTTATATATATATATATATATATATATATATATATATATATATATATATATAATTTGTTTTGTTTTGATTTGTTTTGTTCTTCAGGGCTGAGGACCAAACAACTCAGGGCCTTGTGTGTGCTAGGCAAGTGCTCTGCCACTGAGCTAAATCCTCAACCCCTAACTTTGTCATATTTAAAGTATAAAATTTGAAGAAAGGTTTTATTTCTTCAATACGTTTGTAGCATGTAGCTGGTAATCTCTGTACTCTCTTCTTTCAAAGATTAAATGTACTAATAGTCTTAAGACCTTGATGAAAATACACTTCACATTGATTCAACCCTTGTGGCTCATAATACACCATTCAGGGTCACAGAATGGAAAAATGTCACCAGATTCCAATTCTATAATAATTTGGAGATAAATTCTCTTATTACTAAGTAAATGTGAAGAGCAATTCCCACTGTAGGTTTATGATCAGCAGAAGGGATTCTAGAATAGTTTAATATTGAGATCATGTCTATGAATCCAAAGCATCAAATTCTTTCTTGGGAATTTTAGTGGTAAAGGCAAAGGAAAAATGTTACCAGATCCCTTTTCTGATCATGGCAGCCAAATATAAATTCCCTAGTCTCTTTCTTGTGTGTTCATTTCCTCCATTTTAATCGTGTAAAAAATTCTTCCATTTAAACACCAATTCTAGACATGGTGCTTTCTCAATTCCCATGATCTGATCTATTGAGAAGATCTTCATAAAAAAGATACTCTTGAATTGCATAGGAAATGATTACAAATATATTTGAATATGACTACTTCAATATGAGAGGAATCTGAGGTATGAAATTTTAACTTCATGCTTAATTAAGATAACTTTTTACACATGTACAGCAAGTGTTTTTGAGCTGTGAAAAAAAGCATTCCTGGAAGAAGTGCCAGTTTAGCTTTTGTTGTTGTTGTTCTTGATAAAATAAAAAGACGAGACTGGGAGTTTAACATTTAAACATCATCAAAAATCATGAGTGTTTAATTTTTTTTTTAAATTCTGAAATGTTGCAAAGCCAAGTATTCTTTCCAATTAAACAGTAATTAATAACAGCTTAATTTCTTATTTATGCATTTGACCATGCCAAACAGCAAATTAGGAGGCAAAATAAACAGTATCATGAAAACTTTTCAAAAAGGTAAAGTAATGCATTTTCTTGTTCCTTTTCCACCAAGATTTTATTATCAGTTTCCATTATCTCTAGCTGACTTGTTCAGGTTTAGACTCCAAGTTCAATGACCTAAATTGATTTACCATTAATCCTACTCCACAATTCCAAGACTTCTTGACACTACATTAAAATGTGGATACCAGATGTTCACAATGAGCTGCAAAACTAACCTAATTGATCCATAATAATAGCCTTGTTCTATTTGAGCAGACTTGATAAATAGGCCTCAGTCCCCCTTCTATGTTTGATAAATTTCTCTACCTGACCACAGGTAAAGTGAATCCGTAACCTGTTTTATCTACCCAATTGCAAGAAATCAAGCTATTCAGATGAACTGAAGAGCTTCTGCCATCAGGACAGCTCCTGCTTGTCTGCCCTTGTTATCCGGGTCCAGAGAATATGTCTTGAACGTACCTTGCACACACTCACCTTTGTTTATATTCCTCATCTGTGCCCACCAACCTAAATGTCTGATTGAACTTTTTCATCTTTCAGCTGTTCCCCCTAAATCCTCATTAATGAAAAATTCCTATCTTACACCATCATACTTTACAGAATTTTCTCTCCAACTCTTAAATCCTGGATCTACATTGAATTTTTTCTTCTTTACTACTCTCTGAAATGCGGGTTTTCTCATCTACTTAAATCCCAGAAGAGGGATTGGTGGTTTTGAGCTCCTCAATGCCACTTACAAAGAATTGTTCTTATGCCTGTATGCAAAACTGCGTTCCCTTTTAGTTCATGTGACCCAACTGTCCAGTCTTTACTCATCTTTGTTGACATAGTATAGCTATCCGCATTTTGGCCATTTTCTCATGATTATTGAAGACTTTAGTACTTAGGTCACAATCACTCTCTATAGCTCATGTTGTACCTTCCAAATGGATGATTTCAATGTGGCCAGATAGCCATTTGTCTTGAGTTTCTTTGACAGCATCAGGTCTAGTGACCTTCACCTATGCCCTCCTTCAACTTCCTACTTTTTCACTCACTCATGCTAGAAATTCAATTCCTCACTGCTGCATCCCATTCTCCTCTCTCTTATTCTAAAGTACACTTTACCTACTCATTGTCTCTTTGAGGCCTCCAGTTCCTTTATTTTTCATCTCTACTTCTTCAATCTACCAGTATTTACCTAGCCACCATCATTTTCTTCTTTCCTGACTTGATACATCTGACAATTGAATTCTTTTTCTTTTAACTTTCTTACATTCTTGCTGTTTTCTCATGTTCCACTCTGAAACATTCATCCAGGCAATTGATGCTATTATAAATTATCCCCAATCACCTTCTTCCAAAATAAAGGTAATTATGATTGTATCACTCCTCTCTCATTTATCCTTTGCTATTTCAAGACCAATTATCCTCTTGTATTTTTGACCTTATTCCTTTTGAGATCTTGTCCCATCAATTAGACATCTTTTCTACTATATAGTTAATATTTCCTTTCTACTGCTTGTCTTTCACTTTCTTATTTTTAGTGAATGATGTCACTATTTTGAGTCATTGAATTTAGAAATAGGGATCTATGCTTCATGT
>PVKS010030348.1:0-24462 GCA_004027875.1 Aplodontia rufa | reverse complement strand
CGCAACGGATCCCCAGGAAGTCTTGCTACTGATGTCAGCCTGCAAGCAGCCGTACAACAAATGCATGGCTGTCCACAGCCCTGTCATGTCCAGCTTGAACACTTCTGTGGTGAGTGCGCTTTCACCCCTGCTTGACCTCCCAGGTCGCTGCCCATCAATGAACAAGAAGAGTCACTGGTGCCATATTAGAAATTTCTACCTCCCAAACCAGGCCAATCAAAATGGTGATATTTCACTCCAGGTGCAAGACGATCCTTTGGCCTTCAAGTTTTTTTCATGGTCAGAATCCACACACTGTAGGTCCACTAATTTTGGAATTCTTAATAAAAACCCAGCAGCTATTAGCAGCTATTGCTTAGATGACAATCAGTCAAAATTCTAAGCCAGAGGGAGTCATAAAATCAGGACACGAAGGCTGCCACGTGCCACAAGTTTAAAGGAATATTTGATGGCATAACAGTTTCCTGGGGGGCTGGAGCGGTGACTCAGCGGTTACAGAGCTTGCCTGGCACACGCAAGTATGCGAGTTCAAACCCTAGCACCAGGTACACAACTAAGTCTTGGAGCAACAAAAGCCACGTGAAAAACTAAATAAAATTGATCCTCTCTCTCTCTCTCTCTCACTGTCCCTCTCTTAAAAAAAATTTTTTTCCTGGGAGGAAAACATTATTCAAACCACACGTAGAATACACCCAATGGACTGGAGAAAAATATGCAAATTTAGTAAGAGGAAAAAGAAATTACATGGCATAAAAAGCACTTAGAAAAGTTATGGTAATTTTTTTATCTTCTCCATACTCCTGGCTTAGTTGCTTGATAGCTTTAGAAAAGATGCACTACATTGGTTGAACAAAGTATTGTCATCAAGTATATGGCTCTTACAGGAGGAGAGAAATTCTGACAGTGAGCAGGGATGCTAAATTGGATTCTTAATTTATACGTGTAAGAACTTGTGCTATTTCAAAGAAAGAAGTTGTGTCTGAAAAAAAGACATACCCTATAATGGCAGCAAAAAATCATATTTATCAAAGAATAGGAAACTCAGAAGCGCATGTTAAAGGAACAACATTTTTTAGCAAACCTTAAAATAATTATCTTTGCTTCAAGGTTAACCAATGTTTCTGCAGCTTTCTGCAGTTCAGTTTGGGAAGGCTCTTGTAACCAGGGAAAGGGCTGCTCTTCCGCCCCTGGCAATTTCACTAGGAACCCTGCCTTGGTGAGATAACAACCACAGAAACACACTATATATCAGGGTCCCACTATCATTCCGATGGGGTGTCGGCCGTGCCCAGAGGTGACTGCTTTGAGGTATCCACTAGCATAAATAGTGTTATTTCTGTACTTTGTTCATAGACAGTGTTTGATGAAAGTGATTGCAATTCGGATCTCAAAATCCAAGAGAAGAAAGATAAGACTGTTTGATGCATTTGTTAATAACGAGTATCCGAATAAATTGAGATAATCTGCAAGGTCCTTTTAATTCCACCTCTGGTGGGATTAGTCTGGAAGACAGAAATTATCATTTAAAAAAAAAGTGATCTCTCCCCTAAAATCAAAAAGAGGAATGGATCAGAACCAAATAATGTGATGTGTGTGAAAGGACAGGGTGATTGCTACAGTTATGTATACGTATATAGAAAGAGTCTTCCGGTTTCTCGTAGCAGAAAAGTCAATTAAAACTGGTTATAGCACAATAGCCTTTGTACCCCTAACATCTGTTCATTGAATCCCACTCCTGGTACCAGTGTCTGAATGCATTCAGACAATTGGATTGCACAAACGAGAAACTGACCCTAACTTCATCAGGGGCAAAAACAGACTTTGGAAAGAAATCAAGTGGTTCTTGCACATGATGAGATTTGAAGATACAAGAAAGGGAGAATCTAGAAAAGAATCATGGTTCTGATGTCAGTTACTAAAGCGTAGTCTGAGTCGCCATGCGTGGGGAATTTTCAGCTAAGTTTTCATTTCTGCGCTCAAGTCTCAAAGTTCCAGGAGAGAGCTCAAGTCAGTCACTGGAGTGAAACACGGCTCTTCAAAGGAAGTCAGATTTGTATTTGCAAAATCAGGGGAAAGGCAATGAATCAGCCAAAACACAATTTTTTAAATTACAAATCGGTTTGCCTTCAAGTCATATGGATCATTTATGTAAAAATTAAAAATAATTGGAAAAACACTATCAAGTTGGCCTCCCCAGGGTAGATAGAATACACAGCCAAGAACTGGAATACAGTCAGGAAATTGGGCATCTCTTATCCTCCAGCTCTTTCTTATCTTGGCCTCTTTCCGGAGCGCCGTGTCTTTCTGTTGGAAGAGAATGTCTGTTACATTATTCTCTCCTTCATTTTCCCCCCATCCATATAGCAGAAGACAACACCTTACACTTTCTAAGTTTGTATTTCCTTTTAAAGAATCAGCTTGAACTGAGCAAAAGTCACTCAGTTCCAATTCCAGATGTCTGGTAGAGACTCTCTGTAGCCCCCCCCCCCCTTAGGTCAGGTGTGCACCTCTGTTACATCAGCTGGGGCCAGAGAGCTTGGGGAGTCATGTCACCAACACACAGTTGACAGCACTCACCTCTCTGCCTAGTGCAGGTTTTAAAGGAGCCAGACTCACATCATAGCAGGTGACCCCTACAAGTAAATGGGTCAAGAAATAATAACTTTTTTTTTTGCTAGGGTCTCCCTAAGTTGTTGAGGCTGCTTTGAACTTGCTATCCTCCTGCCTCAGCCCCCTGAGCCACTGGGGTTATAGCCATGTGCCACCACACCCATATCTTATTTTCTACCTTACTAACAAATTTACTTTCTCCAAAGCCCTTTGGTAGCCATGATTTCTTAATAACACCAAAAGGTAGGTCAACTATCCAGATATTGCCAATGCATGGAGCTGAGGTTAAGGGACTTCTGTGAGGTTGCCCAATTAATTTCTGAAACCATAATTTTGAAAATTCTAGAACTGGAGGCAACCTCTCTTAATGCTCTGGTAACGTGAAATGGCTAAACGCACAATGCTAGAGTCACTCCACCAGGGTCTGAATCCCGACTACACTGCCTTTAGATAACTTTGTTCAGTTATCTGAAACCTAGTTTCACCATCTGCAAAATGGGCCGAATTGCAAAACAGACTTCAAGACTGTTGAAAGAATTTAATAAGATAATACATGAAAAATACTTACTGCGGTACCCAGCATATACCAAATGCTAGGTGTGGTCAACTGAAAGTTCCTACAAAAATACACTCATTTTTTTTTACATAATGTTAAAGACCAGTAAGAGACACGGAAGATGGTGTGAGTTTTAATCTCTCGATTCTCCATAATTTATCTATAATTTCAGCTCTTGCTTCTCCATCTTCACTCCAGGCAAACGTGATACATCTTATAGACAGGTGCAGTGGCATACATCTGTAAGCCCAGCCATTTTGGAAACTGAGGCAGGAGGATCAGAGGTTTACGGTCAGCCTCAATCCAGTGAAGCCCTAAGCAGCTTAGTGAGACCGTGTCTCAATTATTTTGGGGTTGGGGGGAGTAGCTCAGTGGTAAAAAGACCCCAGATTCAATCTAGTACAAAAAAAAAAAAGATACAACCTTGTGGTTGATCTCTAGTTCATCTCCCTATTCTTTCTTTTGCTTTGCGCAGTCTTTTTCCATCTCTTTTTCTGTTGCCTCCAACATCTGAACTTGAATAAAAATTCTCCCCTGATTTCAATTGCAGCAAAATGTAAGAAAAGATTTATAGACCAATGTCCCCCTGAAATGTGCCAGCCAAGAGACCCTTAATACCTCTGTGGCACGGTGTCATAGGATATCAGTGCTCCTTAAATATGCCCTAGAGGATGCCTTCTATTCTTACTTATTCAATATTTAAAAAAGGAAAGAGTTTGAATAAGAAAGAAGGAGGAAAAAAGGAGGGAGAGAGGAAGATCTCCATACATCACTCCTCAATTAGATCAAGTTATTCTATTTTAATTATCTTTTATGTCTCAAGAATATAGCCTCAGGAGCTAAACCCAGGCTTGGGTGAAAGGTAGTCAAACTCATTTATTAGACCCAGCAAAGGTGTAGCAACACATAGTCTAGGACAACCATAGATATGTTGTGGGGGTGAGGAAGGTGGGGGGAGGAGAGGGAGGGGTCGTAGTGAGACAATCAGCTCCCCTGAGAATCCAAATAGTACTATGCAATCATTTAATTCTGGAAAATTCACAATCTGATCATTTATATGGCTTGTAGGGGTGAAATATAGAAGAATCAAGAGACTGGGATGTGTGCAATGCAGGGGTGATTCTGATTTAAGAACAAATGCATATCATATTGCTAATTTATATGTATTTATGATTATACAATTACTAAACTCCTTAATAAAAGATAAAAAAAATATAGCCTCACTGTCGAGGCTCACTTCAATTTATATGGCAGCAAAAGAGTTAATTGAATACAATTCATGGAAAGATTGTAGAAAGCTATTCAGAGCATTGCTTAGTAGGTAACATTTACAAATGTGTCTGGCACTGACTGCTCTGCTCTCTCAACCTTCACATATTCTCTTTAGTACTCCAAAATATCCCCCAGTGAGAGAATTATTATCTTCATCCCAAGTAAGAAGAACAGTGAGATCTAAGGTCCAAGTCATAGAGCAAGAAAGCACAAGTCACTCAAATCCCAAAGCCACAAAGATCACTCCAACTCTGACCTTCAGCTGCTCAGCTGGTGGTCTTGTGATCCATCGGATGCTAAAATATTGGAATGCCTACGTAAATAGTCCCCAAGGCCCTGCATCTTTACACTAGCATCCTTCTACCCAACCCCTGTGTTCATCAACTTTGGGTCACTGTGACCAAAGTGTCCAACAAGAACAACTTAATGGAGGAAAAGTTTGTCTTCGGCTCATGGTTTCAGAGGTCCAGCCCAAGGTTGGCCAACTCCATTGTTCGGAGCGTGAGATGAGGAAGAGCATCACGACATCAAGGCAGAGGGGCAGAGTGGAGGAATACTTCTCAGTACGTGCCAGCCAGGAAGAAGCAGAGAGAGAGAGAGAGAACTAGGTACCACAGACAAAATATAAACCCCAAAGCCTCATCCCCAGTGACCAACTTCCTACAGTTACATCCTATCTGTCTCCGGTTACCACCCACTAGAGTAGTTGTTTCAAATTATTAATCCATCAAATGGATCCCTGAATAAATTACAACTGTCATAATCTCATTTCACCTTTGAACATTCCTGCATTATCTCACATGTGCGGAGACACCTTACATTCCAAACCATAACAGCCCCCAACTGGTCAGTTCAGATGACCCCACCATCCTGAAGCCAAGGCATATATGTTGACCCCTCAAGGAACTCCCAGCATCTGCCTGCAGAACTATGGCCATGACACAAGTCGTGCTGGAGGGGTGATTAAATATGCCTTAAATGAGCACAGCATTGTATCACACTATTTTTATCTGTCTCTAACATGGGATTGTTAAAACAGATGGTTATGGTTCACTCCCAAGTCAACCAACCAGCCTTGGAAAAAGGCTGCAGAAGAACCAGGAAATGAAGACCCCCATGTGCGCCTCTTGCAGTAGCTAATGTAGCTAATGGCTCGGTGTCCATCAAACATCCGAGCCCTAGGGAAGCAACACTGGTCCTCTGCCTTACTAACACCCTTGTATAGGAGAGCATCACATAAGGTTCTTGAAATGCATTCCCTATTTCTCTGAAACCTGCACCTTCCTCTTAGTCTGATTTTAGCCTTGAACGTGAGAGGCACAGAAAGTACAACTGTTCAGAGCTTCAAAGTCTATGCATGTGCCATATATGGCTCCATTTTTTCTAAGTCAATTCATTTTCTTTATATTTTTACAATGAATGGAACAGTAGTATGTCTAGCCATAAAGAGAAGGTAGCCTTATAAATTAATGTAACATTTCTAAAGAGAAAATATCCCGCCAGACACCACCTATGATAATCATATATACCACGAGGAATGCCTCATTTGTGGAGAGAGTGATGGCTTAGATAAGGGCTCAGGCTCTCAGACAGAACAGATCTTTTTACCAAGTCACATGTCCTTGGACCAGATTCCACTTCATTAGAACGGGCCTAATAATTTCACAGTCCTCTTAGACTCAGGGAATCAATACATATAAGGTCCTTTATGCGGTGCCTGACATGTAGCCAGCAATCAGTATAAACCAGATATTCTAAATGAAATTATGATTTCAAAGGGAAAATCAGAATGATCCCTCCACATTGAAGTGAAAAGTCATTCATTGTGCTGTGAAGGATTTTTCTGAAACTGAGGTTTTTTCCCTATAGTTTCTGCCTCATCTATCAACTCATTTGCTCTGATTCTCCCTCAGGTCTTTGGATTCTTGAATTTTATCCTCTGGGCTGGAAACATATGGTTTGTTTTCAAGGAGACCGGCTGGCATTCCTCAGGACAGAGGTACCTCTCGGACCCAATGGAGAAGCACTCTAGCAGCTATAATCAAGGCGGGTACAACCAAGACAGCTATGGGTCAAGCAGTGGGTACAGTCAGCAGGCGGATTTGGGGCCATCCTCGGATGAGTTTGGTCAACAGCCCAGTGGCCCTACATCCTTTACCAACCAGATTTAGCAAAGTAGCATTTGCATTCTTCTGAAAATGGTCTCACCACCTTCCATTTCAGTGGCAGAAAGATTTTTTCCGAGTTTCAATCAATTATTAATGCAGGTAGTGTTGAACGTGAATCAGGGATGTGTGGTCCTCATTAAGGCAGAAAGGCCTGGGTAGTGATGAATGAGATGGCATGGGGAGATACATTATTCATCACCGTTGGCTAATTGGAGAGTACCTTGTTAAATCCACAGATACTTTTACGGTCATTTTGTATGTGTGCTGAGATAGTAGAAGCATTGTGTAGCTTAAAGTCCCTAGTACGTAATACGCATAAAGTCAATTAAATACCATTGAGTTTTCCTACGCATTTTAATGCAAAAGACATTTTAATGATTCCTAGAAGACAATTCGATGTATAACAACATGCATGCATTATTGTTTTTTAGTTTTAGGCCCTGTAGGACTCAAATCTCTAACCACTTATTTCAGACAATTACTCTGTTTTTTTTTTTACTGATGAATCAATGTTCATATGATTTAGTGCATGAGTAAGCATTTCTCACACAGTGAACATTCAAACTATATTTATGAAGATTTTCCAGTTTGCACCATAAATTTGTTTAAAGGATGTTTAAAGAAATATATTCATTACTTTGTGTACTTTGCAAATTTGTCTTTCTGGTGTTACCTAAGTTCCGAATGCATTGTAAATAAGATTTGGATTTTTTTTTTCCTTTTTTTCCTATTAGTAGACAGTGTTACATATGATAACTCGGTAATGGCCCAATATTTATCCTATTTACTTAGCTAAATATTTACATTCTTGTAACTTTCTATGGTGTTTGTGGCTCTTATCCTGTGGATCATGCATAATAAAGCCCAATAACTGTCTGAGCTCAGTGATGTGTTCTTAGAATACTGGAGATGCAGATTTAGATACTACAGTTAAGATGTTGCTGCTGTGCTGAAGTATTAGTGTAAAAAGGATATTCTGCAGGCCTGCACTACCAAACATTTAAATCCTAATTATTTGTAAAGCTAACATGTTCCTCAATCCAATTATTAAAAATTCTCAAGTCACAGCTCAACCAATTTATTAATTTTGATTGGAGTGTCAGCCATAAATTAAAAATGCTTCCATGTACCACTCTGTATCCCAAAGAGGGAGTGCTTATGAAATATTCCCCAGAATGTATTCAATACCAAGAAGACACCAGTCTTCTCCTCTTTGTTTTAACTCACTTGAAACACCAGAATGTCAGGGCCCGACAGTGACGCAAGGTAAGCATCTGTATTTCCAGATAAAAGTCGTTATCAATGTAAACTCTTTGTGTGATCTGTGATGTGGGAAGCGTTTTAGCACAAAATAGCCTTGTGTCTTAGGTGATATCTGTGACCAGTTTCTTGATCCTGTCGGATAAATCTGTATTGTCGCATCTATTTGACCTTAATAAAGTTATTACATACAACACTAACTGTGCAATGGATGACAGCCGTGGAACCCACTGGCTGTACTTACGAAAGAACAAGGGTTAAGCGCGGTGTCTCCAATCCCTCCCCTGTGCTTGTCTCCTGAGCCCAGGGCTGTTCATCCAGTTCCTCTCCCATAGTAGAGCTTTCTGTGCCCCTATTACCATGCAAGTCTCTGGAAACGCAATAATGAGCAAAACCAGAAATAAGCTGTTTATCAAGAAGCTTAGGTTCTGTTAGAAGAGACACCCATTAAAATAATCAAGCCCCAATTATGCTAAGTGCAACAAAGACAGTCACCAGCCACCACAAGAGCTAGTTGGGGAGGATCCGAGGACCCCCAGATCTGAACACTGCACAAGGTTTAATAAAGAAGGGGGAGAAGGAAGTGTGTCCCGGGTGGAGGGCTCTGATAATTGGACAAGGAGAGTTACTTAGGGTTGCTACAGTGTAATGAGAGAGAAGGGTTTGCAGGAGACGCAGCTGCTGATGGGTGCATGGATGGAACCTTCTCCAAGGCCATAATTAAGAACTCTATCTTTACCCTAAGGAAGCTAAGGGAAATCATTGAAGGATTCTTCAGCAGGATACAATGAGATCAGCATTTTGGAAGGATCTCAGTGGCAGAAGAGGGTAGGAAAGAAAGTCACCTGTGCACAAGTTACTAGGCTCCAGCTCCTGACATCTATTGGGCAGTGGACTGCCAGTGGGGCCGGGGGGGACCTGCGTGAGTCTCCCCTCGTCCCCTGGGACAGTGGCTCGATTCAGCTGCCTTCGTTCAGCACTGGCCTCTGCTTCCCAAACTGTCACTAGCTCTCCAAAGCAAAGAAGCCATGCCACCCAGCAGGGATTCTGCGCAGCGTGAGCCATTCCCAAGCACAGCGGAGCCCTGGCAGATGGGAAACGCACCCTCCCTGGCTGAGGCAGAGGCAGGCTCCCGCACTGCACTACAGATTAGTGATGAAGAGCCGCTGCAATCCTACAGGGTCTTCGCTGATCTGGTTTTATTATTTCAGGTTTCAAGAAAAAAAGCAGTAGATTTGTCCTTTAGCAAAAAAGAGTCATCATATGCTGCAGGTAAGCCCGGGTCAGGGTGTGCAACAGATCTAATTTGGAATCTCCACTTCACTGCTCACGAGTCATGTTTCAAGGTCTTAATTTATTTTCTTGAGACTTTGTGACCTTGGGAGGAGGTAAAACATGCAAGCGAAATGGGTGGACTCTGCCAAGGTTAGGTCCCCGCACTGCCACTTACTTACCCTTCTTGACCCCTTCTCCAAAACCCTGGGATGACTCTGAGGCCTACAGGTACATGCAGCCTGGAAATGAAGGGACAATAAAAGCCCAGGCAGGGGCCACCTTGAAACATTGAGGGATGTGCAAAGGTCAACAGAGACCTTTGGGAAGGCTCTTGGGTTGTCATTCTGTCAGTCGCTTTGTCCCTCTCTTGGGGACAGCAGTAATACCTGCCACAAAGGATTGATATCACGATGCAAAGGGAAAGCCACACAGAGGACAGAGGGCAGCTTCTGCATGCAGCAGGCACTGTCTGAGTTTGGGCCCGCTGAACACAGAACCCGTGACAAGAGCTTGGGTGCAAACGGTTTGGGAGCTGATTGCAGGAGGCAGGAGAGAGAGGGAGCGGGGCATGAGACAGCGAAGGAGGAAAAAACAATTAAGAGCGTGTTTGTGCTGCTGCGGGTGGAGGCGGGAGGAACTCAGCTCCATCAGGATCTCAGAGTGGTGTTCAGAGCGAACTGGCAATTTCCCATCAAGCAGCAGGAACTGGAGCTTTAATCTGCACACACCATGGTAACCCACCCACATTTCTAGGTCGCATTTGCCTGCACACTGAACATATTTCTAGGATTTCTGAAAAATAACTTTGAGTCCTAATAGCTATCAGGCCATGGCTAGGGACAGGGGGCCTGGCATGAGTCCTATCACAGCCTCCCTCCCTCCTTCCTGTGGACATGCTGGAGGTATGTGCATGAGGTGGGTCACTGTCCACACGAGCTGGAACTATCCCCCAAGCTGTGGCTGAAATTAGAGACTCGGCAAAGAAAAGCAACCCAAGATGTCACAACCATCTACGGCAGACCTCAGTGAACTTTTATCACCTAGCCTGTAAAACAGGGCTGGGGATGATCCCCCTTCAGCAGGTAGGGACAAGAGCTGACCTGGTTGCCAGTGGAAAACAGCAATGAACCGTGCGACTATGCTCAGGGAGCTGGCTCCACAGAGTTGAATTAAATGTTGAGCTATAAATTGACTCCAAACTTATATAAGACTGAATTTTTATAACTCGATCTTTGAATTGTACAAGGTAAACAAAATCTATTCCTTGTTGTCTTTGAAGATTATCCTCAAGATTGGAGGATTCATATAACAGACAAATAAACCAAATATATAGGAATACATTTCGATTGATACTATGAAGGAAAGAAACAAAGATAAGGACAGGGAGCAGTGGAGTGGGGTGGCCACCAAAATCCTCTCTGAGTAGGTACCTGTTCAGCTGAGGTCCCAGGACTGAAGAACAGGGAGTGTTTTAGTCAGTTGGGTTTTTTGTGTTTTTTTTTTTCCCTACTGTGATCAAAAGACCTGACAAGAATAATTTTAGAGGAGGAAAAGTTTATTTGGGAGTCTCAGTTCCAGAAGCCTCAGTCCATAGGCAGCTGACTCCATTCCTCAGGGCCTGAGGTGAAGCAGAACATCATGGCGGAAGTGTGGTGGAGGAAAGGGGCTCACAATATGGAACCAGGAAGCAGAGAGAGAGACAGCTCTCCTCAAGAACAAAATGTATAACCCAAAGGCATGCTCCCAAGGACTCACCTCCTCCAGCCACACCCTACCTGCCTACAGCTACCACCCTGCTAACCCTTTCAAGTGGATTAATGCACTGATACGTTAGGGCTCTCATCACCCAAACATTTTACCATTAAACTTCCTAGCATTATCCCACACATGAGTTTTTTGGGAAATTCATGTCTAAGCCATAACAGGAAGGAATTAGTCCCAGGGAGCACATTTCTAGCAGAGGAAAGAGTATGTCCAAGAACCTAACAGAGGAGACCACCCAACGTTTTAGAGAGAAAAAGTAGAGGGATGGAGTGTGCCAGGAGAGGGTCCTGAGAAAGGGCTGCAAAGTTTGGGAAGAGTCAGATTATAAAGGGCCTTAGAGGGAGCTGGAGTGGTGGCTCAGCAGTTATGGCGCTTGCCTGGCATGTACGAGGATGTGGGTTTGAACCCCAGCACCACATACGCAAGGAAGTGTCAGAGCAACGAAAAACTAAATATAATTGATTCTTTCTCACTGTTCCTCTCTCTATTTAAAAAAAAAAAAAGTCCTTGGAGGACATAGGAAGTGGGAAGCCACAGGGTAGGTAATGTAGGCATATAAAGAGACTGTACTGGGGCTGGAGCAGTGGTTCAGTGGTTGGGGTGCTTGCCTGGCATGCGCAAAGACCCAGGTTCAAACCCCAGCACCACACATACAACTAAGTGCCTGAGAAACAAAGGCCAGATGATAAAAAATAATAATAAAATTGATGCTCTCTTTCTCGCTCACTCTCTCCCTTCCCCTCTCTCTTTAGAGAGAGGAAGAGAGAGAGAGAAAGACTATACTAGTTTTGCAACTTCCTGTCAATGGAACTACTGAGAATTCATCTGTTCATTCAAAGGCTATTTACTAAGTACACACCATGTGTGAAGCTCTGTTCTACCTGCTAGAGAGATACATTTCAGACAGATTAATCTGAAGATGATAGACATTATTGCTGTGCTCACAGAATTTATAGCCCAGTGTTGGGTATACAAGGCACATGCGAATTTTTTTGTTAAATCGGATCAATTAAAATAGTGATAAACATTAAGGAGAAAATGAAATTGGCAGATGTGAAAGAGAGCAACAGCGTTGGAGCTAGACAGGCAAATTATGAGATGAGAGAAACCCCAGCCTGAGCTAGGATGGAGGCCATATCAGTATTTTGCAACAGCTAAGGCTGGTTCGTGGGTACGGGGAAATCATAAATCATAAATTAAAAATAAGTCTTCATTTATATGGAGCCATTCCGGACTTTTTTAAAAGTAGCAATGGCCTTGATTTCATTCGATCCTCTCAACAGTCAAGCAAAAGATAGATGCCATTTCTCCGGTTTGAAATCGAGGGTCCTAGATTGAGTTCCCCCAGAGACAGACTCTGAGACAAGAATGCAAATACAAGCAAGGGGTTGTGTGGTGGGGGGCAAAGCAGGAAGGGAAGCTAATGAGTCCTGCATTCTGGACAAGGTCATGACTGTGGCCAAGTGAGGCTCACGCCCACTGGAAAACACGAAACACAGTGCAGAATGATCCAGTCGTTGACCCAACCAAGGGACCCACCCACTCCTGCTGGTCACTGGATAGTTCCCCAGTACTTTTGGGCCACTCTGTGAACAGGCCATGGCAGACAGAGTGATGTTCTTGAGGAGTATCACAGGTACCCCCAGTTGGAGTCATTTAGGTCAACACATGTACAACAGTGAGTTGTGAGCGGCCCACAGAGAGTGTTTGTCACATCAAGGTTCAGCAATGTTAAACGGCTCTGATTAGATGCCAGGAAAAGGACTTGAACTGACGTCCCTTTTCTTTGGGTCACACTGGATTCCCCCCTATTGATTCCCCAGTCTACAACATAGAAATAGGAATTTAACCCCAATAGACCATCTGGCTTCATCTAGATATCCGAAGATTTTAACAACATCCACAAAGTAATCATTTTAAAAATCCATTGAGCACATAGAGCATGCGAGCAGCTGAACTAAACAAGCATTTTGCCTTGAACCGCAACAGCATGGTAGTAGAGACTGGTGTTGTTCCTGTCTGATGGTTTAGAAAACCGAAGTTTGTTAGATGACAGAATCCTTGTGAGCGCCCTCACCAACGAAAAGAGTTCTTCATTCCTACCTACTCAGTTTATTGCACAGAGAACTCTACTACACACCCTATTTCCTTGTTTCTATTTAATGTTCACTAGGAGCGCAGGAGAAAATGCTGTTGTTACACCCACTGAGCAAACAAGAAAAATGAGACCAGCAAAGATTAAGTCACCTGCTCAAGGCCACTGAGATGCGTGAGGGCAGAGCCCCTGAATGCAGAAATCTGTGACTCTCTGCGTCCGAAACTCCTGGCTCCCAATAGCTTTTCGAGACCAAAACAGTGCTACTGTGGTCAGAGCCCCTTTCACCCAATTCGGAGGCTCAAACAAAGGATGAAACAACAGAACACAAGCGGTATGTGCACATGCAAAAACTGTCCCGACTCTGCTGCAATTCTCAATCAAAATGTGTGCTTATGATGCCATACAGGGGAGAGACAGGGGCGAGCCTATAAGAGGGAGCTGGCGAAAGGCATTGAAAGCAAGGCCCTGTAGCATTCACCGGGCCGGGCCGGGCCAGTGCCTGCAGGAATAAAGGCTGCTTCCCGATTGAAAGCCTCTGTGTCTCCACTCTGCGGGAGAATCCTGCTGCACCAGGGTCACTCTATGCATTTCAAGCTGAGTGTTCTTTGCCTGCCCAACAAGGGTGCAAGCAACCAGGTGCTTCCTAGAATACTGTGTATTTTGTTTTGTGTTGGCACTGGAGACTGAACCCAGGGGCACTTAGCCACTGAGACACATCCCCAACCTCTCCCCCTGTTTTTTTGAGACCCGTTCTTGGTAAACTGCTTAGGCTGACTTTCAACTTGTGATCCTCCTGCCTCAGGCTGCTGAGTCACCAGCATGAGCCGCTGCACCCAGCCACAATGCCGTGATTTAAAAGTTGGAAAGAGGGCTGGAGCAGTGGCTTGGCAGTTATAGCGCTTGCCTGGCATGCGCAAGTATACGGGTTCAAATCCCAGCACCCACATACACAACTAAGTGTCAGAGCAACGAAAGCCCATGTGAAAAACTCAGTAAAAATTGATTCCCTCTCTCTCTCTCTCTCACTGACCTTCTCTCTTACAAAAAATAAAAAAATTAAACAAAATAAAAGTTGGAAAGAAAGCATTTGCCAGATCATTTGCCAGGTAGGTTAACAAATTCATTGAAACTGCTAAAGGTCCAGTTGGATAATGAATGATTTCTTCACATGCTTGAATAGAGCCTGAGGCTTTGCTGGGCGTTAGGACTGAGCTGAATGCTATTCAGAAATGGTCACTAGCAAGTACTTCCAAGAAGGACCCTGTATGCTCCAATCCCAGCTTGAAAATCAGTGAAAAAAATATCGACTGGGTACAAAGATACCATCGTGATGACAGGGTGTGCTTTGTTATTTTCCTGGAATTCTTGTGTTTCTCTGAAAATATTTTCAGTATAGTTGAGAATTTCCTTTAAATGAACAAGTGCCCATTTTATTGAACAAAACACTTGAGGGTGGGCGTAGTAGGTCTAAGAGGTTTCCTGGTGGGGAGAAGTCTACCTTTGAACCTCTGCTACTTTATTCACGTATCGATTGATTGACAGCTGGCTGCTTAGGGCCTAATTGGCTTGTACTGTGACCTCCACTCATCAGTTCACATGAACTTAAAGTCAGCTCCCTATTTCTAGAAACAGTCTCATGCGACGGACTACCTGCTTTCATGCCAACTTGGTAAGCACAAGAGAAGCAAAAAACTGAACTGCTTTCGTATATTCAGTATCCTCCCTCCTTTCCCGGGGACCGACATTCCCCCTGGATTCTTCCTCCTCTGGTTTCTTCAACATCTATTCTGATTGATCCCCAGGGTCTCAATGCTTCCAGAATCTGATCAATTCCACAGCCTGCTGGTTGTCCAGGGTATCACTACTCTGTTCACAAGTCCTTTCTTAGTCTTGCTGTCTTTTTTTTTTTTTTTAAAGAGAGAGGGACAGTGAGAGAGACAGAGAAAGAGAGAAACAACTTTATTTAGTTTTTCACATGGTCTTAGTTGCTCCAACACTTAGTTGTGTACGTGGTGCTGGGGTTTGAACCCGGGTCCTCGTGCTTGCCAGGCAAGCACCGATACCGCTGAGCCACCGCTCCAGCCCAAGTCTTGCTGTCTTGAAGCCCCAGCACTTTCTCTGAAAATTGCACAATTAGTACTGATTATGCTTGCACAGAGCTCGGGAGCTGAGAGATACAGAGCATCTTTGGCACTGGTGGGTTTTGTCGGTAGCTTTAAGCTGTAGATTGATCATGTAAATTCCCAGCAGCAGAGTGTAACCGTCAACTTGGGGTCACATCGACCTGGATTTGAATCTTGGTTCCACCACCAAGAACAGGGTGTAGGATCCTGGGAAAGTATCTCAACAGCTCCTGAACCTCCAATCCTCATCCATAGAGTGGGAGATAACGAGCTCTCCCTTGTATTCATTCGCTCAGACTGCCGACTAAATTACTACAAACTTAGTGGCTTAATATCAATTTATTACCTGGTAGTTCTGTTAGATAGAAGTCCAATGTTGGTCTCACTGGGATAAATCAGAGGGTCTAAAGGGTTATACTCTCTTCCGGGAGCCCTTTGGACAATGCCTTTCTTTCTTATTTCCACCTTGGCTTGTGGCCCTCTTTGTCCATCTTCAAAGTCAGCAATAGCTGGTCAAGGTCTTCTCACATGACCTCACTCCAATCTCCTTTCTTTCTCCCTCTTCTGTTTTTAAGGACTTTTATGATCGCATTGGGCCCACATGTATAATCCAGAATAATTTCTCAATCTTTTTTTAAGAGAAAGAGGGACAGTGAGAGAGAAGAAGAAGAAGAAGAAGAAGAAGAAGAAGAAGAAGAAGAAGAGGAGGAGGAGGAGGAGGAGGAGGAGGAGGAGGAGGAGGAAGAGGAAGAAGAAGAAGAGAGTAGCAATTTTTATTTAGTTTTTCATGTGACTTTCATTCCTCTGACACTCTGACACTTTGTTGTGTATGTGGTGCTGGGGTTTGAACTCGTGTACTTGCGCATGCGAGGCAAGCGCTGTAACCACTGAGCCATCACTCCAGCCCCATAATTTCTCAATTTTACGATCAAACAATCAACAACTTTATTTCCATCAGCAACCTTAATTCTCCTTTACTATTTATCCTAATATGTTCATATGTTCCAGAGAATACAATGTGTATCTTTGGCCATCATACTGCCTACCACATTGTAAAGGACAAGATAATATAATGTGAGTAAACTTCTTAGCAGAGTTTGCTTAAAGGGCTCAGTAACTGATAATGATGATTTAAACTGATAGCCGTTCCAATCGTTAGTATTATTTCTTTTTGTAAGAAACTGACTGATATTTATTTCATTCCCTGCTCTAGCAATTGAACATGCATTGTTTTGAGGTGTGACCCTTGAGGTGCCATACGACTGCTCAGTCCAATAAAATAAACAGGACACAGTTCTTGCTCCAGCGCTTTTGTAAATCAGCAACACGTAGACCTGAAATTACATCATGTTCTCCTCTGTTTACTTGACTTTTATATGTAAATTTCACAACAGGCTGGGAGTTTACTGGGTTGTGCGTGTCCTGGTTGCGTGTGTCCTGCCCCTGGAACGGAGCCTAGACTACCCTAGGCACTCAAATACTTGTCAAACAAATACAGTATGATACATTACCCAAGTTATTAAATTGTGGGTTGTTCATAAAATATGCCAACTAATAGAACATGGGTGATATGTTAACAAGCTAGAAAGAAAAGAATCTCAAGTGTCTTTTGGAAAGTTTCCAGCAGGTTTACAAATAGCTCACTGTATACCCACAGAAAGAGCCTCTTGCATCGTGGGTCCCGCAGATCTTGCCTCTCACGGGCTCATTTCCAGTCTGATCTTTCTTTTTGCTCCATGTTGGGGCTCAGAAAGCCCCAACCAAGACACGCTGCTGTGGACATCAATCAGAGCTCCTGGGTAGCAGCTAACCCAAGGAAGGGCTTTCCCTGAATTTCCCTAATCTACTTAAAGACCAGGTATGCCAAAGACGGACACAACTGTTTCCAAACCTTCTTAGTGATATCTGCTTATCCAAGGAAAGTTAAACTCCCACGCCCAGACCCCAGAGGAACTCTGTTTCAGGCCATCGTCTGTTCTTCAGACTCATTCTCTTCTCTAGAAATCGTATATAACCACTCCTAAAATTACCTTCACGCAAGTTGGTGCTTGCCTATCTTACCAGCTACATGAGAGGCTGAGGCAGGAGGATCGCTCGAGCCCAGAAGTTCGAGGCCATACTGGGCAACACAGTGAGACCCAATGTCACCAACAAGCAAAAAACATAAAATGCCTACAGCTTTCCCTCCCCTTATGAAGAAAGTTTAAACCTCAATGGTCTCACCCCTCTGTAAGTTTCATCTTTGTGTGGCTACCAACCATATGTGCATGCTACTTGCTTTTTCTCCAATTAATCTATTGCCAATTTGTTTGAGCAGATTCAGTTACTAAAGTTTCAGAGAAAAAGTTTGAACTTTATCTATAAAACTCCTCTATGAAATAGAGGATGCCAAGAGGGATACGAATTTATACAAGCTACAGACAACCACAGGAGGCTCAAGTTTCCAGGGCCATTCCTTAACAGGGCTGATGCCCTTAACAGAAAATATATTGGGGCTGGAGCGGTGGCTCAGCAGTTAATATGCTTGCCTGGCATGCGCAAGGACATGAGTTCAAACCCCAGCACCACGTACCCAATGAAGTCTTGGAGCAATGAAGGCCACATGAAAAACTAAATAAACGTGATTCTCTCTTTCTCTCTCTCTCACTCACTGTCCCTCTCTCTTTAAAAAAAAAATGCATTTTCAGTGAGCCCCAGCACACATAAAGAGCTAAATGGAATTGTGTCTTCATCAGACATGACGCACTCTGTTTTCTACTTTATTCAAATCTGCTTTGCTCCATTGTAATTCACTTGCTTTATCAAGCTGTCTCCACTTTGCCTGTTGATTTAGATGCACAAAAGGGTCACTGGTAATTTTGAAATGTGGTTTAGAGGATAAAATCACAGTTAGAACCTACAAGGAAGTTCTGATTTGGGGCAGTTCTTTCTACCATCACTTCAATTTCCCCAAAAATAACACTGTTGGATCCAGCAAAGTCTTCATTGGTTGAGAAACAAAGGATACGTTGGACATGTGTTTCAACACGGAGAGACTTGCTGGGTTTCGGGAGAGAGGAAGGCAGGCCACTTCTGTTCCAGCAAAGGGTTAAAGGACTCACTAAATCATTTACTTCTTTCTTTCAATTTGGGTTTGTTTGTGGAGAAGAGAGAAGGCAAAAATCCTGTTTCCTGGAAACCTGGAGAAGTGCCTGCTGACTGAGCCACTGAAGCCAGAGGAACAAGCCCAGATGTGAGGAATGGCTGCCTTCCCAGGCCTAGGGCTTCCTGGGGATGCAGAGGCCCCATTAGCCTCCCGTACCAAAGGCAGCCCAGACAAATGAGGGCGCTCAGCAGGCTCACCTCGCAGGCCCCATCCTCCTCCACAAGATAATTATTTGTTTTTGGCAACTCAAAGGTATTTCTTTACTTTCTCCTCGTTTATCTTGCAGAAAGTAATACCCTCTGAGATCCCCCACTTCTGACGCTCCCAGACCATCCCCCTGTGGAAGCAATGGTTGTTCCAAAGTTTTTAAAAATCCTCCTAGAAATGGTCCATGAAGATGGAAGTGCATTAATCATCCAGGAATTGTCAACTGAAGATGGAGAGGACGGAAAGTGCTTCTAGGGAGAAAAGCTGTATCTAAGCAGATACGATGTGCATCTGGGATACGAAAATTTCCTTCATTAGGAAAAACTGTCCAGAAGCCTTCCTTAACGGTGAAAGCCAGGTTGGACAATATTGGTGTGATCACGCTTTATATAGATACACATATGTAAATGGTAGCTCACTGTCCTGGCACAGAGCAAGGAGGCAGATATGAGTAGGATGAGAACCTGATATTGGATTTCAAATCCTGGCTGGACTTCAGCCCTATCAGTTTTTAATTGTGGGGATGAAGTTCCATAGGGTGATTTAGGTTCCTCAGCTATAAAGTGAGAGACATAATAGGAGCTCCTTCATAGGAAAACTGAATATTGAGTTAATGCCTGTTAAGCACTTAGAAGAGTGTCTAGCACATGGAGATACTCTTAATTGTCCACTTAATTAAAATACATATCTTAGAGATATTCTTTGAATGGTTACGTAGTATTCCTTCATATGGATGTACGTCATGGATTATCATGGATGATCATGGACCTGTGTTATTGATAGAAATTAAGAGAGAGAGAGAGAGTAAAATGACTAGGTACTCAGAACAATGAACCCCATTCAATTGCACCTAGAAGCTTCTGGACATGCTCAAGTCCATCAAATGCAAAAGACCCTGAAGCTCACCTGTGGGAGCAACTCCTTTGTCCCAGAGGCAGGAAAACTAAAAAGTGGGGGGGTGGACACAGATGGGAACTAGGAAAATTTGCTATCCGTTTTGCATAGATTGTAACCAATGGTTTTGGCGCTTAGTTCCAATGCTTATTTTACATGGAGTTTAACCAATGGTGTCGGTGCTTTACTTAATGGCTGCTTTACATGAATCTTAATCAAGGCTCAGACCCAAAACCAATATAAACCCTGCCCTAACACACATCAGATGGCATCCTGGTTCCAGGTGCCCCTCTGTCTTGCAGAGTCTCTGCTCTTCTTCCTTAAACAAACCCTACGCCTTTTACTCCTCCCTTCTGTGGTTGTCTGTGGATTTAAATCTCCAAACTTGCAAGACAGGAACCCAGAAGAAGATTGGTGCTGAATTCCAGGCTGTGCTTCCACACCAAGAGCTGCAATGCATGCTCAACAGTAGTGCTAACACTGTTTTGGCCTCAGAGATCTGCAGCCAGCCCAAATTTCCAGTTTTAACTGGGAAGAGCTGCAAACACTGGAAATGGGTTATTTGGCCGCAGAAATCTGCAGTGAGCCAGCCAAAGCAAAGAATCCGGCCTCTTCTCAAAACCCCTGCGTCATTATGGTTTAAATATGAGGCGTTCCCCCAAAAGCTCATGTGTGAGACAGTTTAGAGGTAAACTGATTGGACAGTGAAAGCCTTACCTGATCAGTGAGTGAATTCACTGACAAGGATCAACAGGGTGGTGACTGCAGGTAGGTAGGGTGTGGCTGGAGAAGGTGGATCATTGGGGGCGTGACTTTGGGGTGATACATTTGGCACTTGTTGAGCAGAGCTTCCTCTGCTTCCTGATGCAATATCTTCAGTCATTTTCCTCCACCACACTCAAGCCCTGAGGAACGGAACTGGCTATCTCTATCCTGAGACGTCTGAAACCATGAGCCCTAAAATAAACTTTTCCTCCTCTAAAGTTGTTCTTGTCAGGCCTTTTAATCACAACGACAAAAAAAGCTGACTAAGAACTCACAGCTAATGGTCCCCAAGCCAAATTCAGCCAACCACCTACACAAATTTCGATGAATAAATTTTGTTGTGTCGCAGTCGTGACATCTCATCACATATTGTCAATGGCTGCTCTTGCACTGCAACGGCAGAGACTACATAGCCCACCAAGTCTAAGATATTTACAATCTGGTCCTTCGTGCAAAAAGTTTGCTGACCCCTACCCCATTAGTCAATGTTCTGTTGAAGGCAATTCAAACTCTGCCACAACCATTAGCTACGTGGTGACTTCGGAAAGTGACCTAACTCCCCCATCTCCTAGTTTTCCTTTTTTATTTAATGAGAATAATAATATTACTCATTTCAGAGTGTAATTTTGGGAAATGAGGGTTTTGATGGGATTAGTTGTAGTTGGTGAGATCTAGTTGAATTCCAGGTTTTTCGGCTCCAAAGTAGATGCTCTTAAATGCTCAAGCTACTTCCCTAGTGACAGTGCATACCAATTAAGCAATTTATACTCGCTGAATGCCATTAAGCCCTTTCTCATTCCTGGAGACTTCTAGGAAGAATATCAACTCTATCCGTTGGTGCAAGCATGCAGGTATGCAACTATAGACCCAAACTTGTACTTGTCATGACTTGCTCAGTCACAAGTGTCTAGGAATTCTGGAATGTGAAACCTTTCGGATTAAGAACTGCCAAAGACATCTAAAAAACTAAACTTTCAAGTGTTTAAGAGCATTCACATCTGGAATAACACAGATCGTACAGAATTAGATATTATAAAGTTATACACAGTAGTTTTTAAAAAAAATCTTTTATATCTACATATAAATTTACTGTCTCTATTCATCTTCTGAATGGAACTGATTTTCCTCAGTCAGTTAAACAATCAGTTCATGTTTATTGAACACCTATGTTCTCAGTTTTACATGCCCAACACCAAAAATTCAGCAATGAATCAAGGAGACACATTCTATGGCAGGTGTGCCCTGTTGAAATTTCTGCACTGATATGAATTCCCAATATGTATATGGTCCAGTATGGTAGTCAATTGCCACATGTGGCTATTAAGCACCCAAAATATGGCCAGTAGGACAAAGGGACTGAATTTTAAATTGTATTCTAAGTTATTTCATTTGAGTTGAAATTTAAATAGCCTCATGCGGCCAGTGGCTGCCACATTGGAGAGTGAAGCTGGGGCAACCTGGATTTTGTGCCTGTTTTCAAGAGTTGGGAAAGAACATCACTGATTTCAAAGTATGTATTCACTGAATATCTGGGGAAATGAATTGCTGTGCCCCAGAAACCTTTGAAGTGTGAACTGATAACCTGTTGGCTTGTTCCATTAACATTAACCAAACTATGTCTATAACCAGGGCCGCGGAAGCACAGAATGACATCAAACCAGGCCCTGAGCAAGAGGTGTCAGGCATCAGTTGCATTCGGTTCACAGATGGGCTTCACTGTGTCAAAGTCAACATTTAAAATCCAAGTGACTTACATTTCAGATGTCCCTAGAAAATTCAGAAGTCCTGACCACATTTCTCCCTGGTGGGAGCTAACTAGAGCTGTGACACTTTCAGTCCTGTTAGAGGGGACCTGCACACTCTGGGTTGACAAAGTTGCTTCCACTCCCTATCATCATACCGCCAGCCGTCTTCACTCAGTCATGCATTGCTGCCTGACCCTGGGAGCCAGGTGCACTAGTAATAGCTACTGGAAGGCTTTGGTTCACTTCCAACCTCTTCCCTGGGAAATTCCCAGCCCTGTGTGATTGCACATGTACACAACAACACGCCAATCTCTCCTGTGCATCCCCGTCTCTGTGCCTTGGCAAATGCTGTCTCTCTTGCATGGAATCCTTTCTCTGTCTGATCCTTACTCCTTTTTTGAGATCCAGCTGAAAAGAGTCTTCTACAGTCACCTGGATCTCTCTCCAGACAGAGCAAGCTGCTTCTCCTTTTGAATGACTTCAGGACATTCCACACACTGCCGTCACCATGTATTTCACTCTCTCCTGGACTCTAGATTAATTTTCTGATGAAGGACTAGTTTCCTGCTCACCCTAGCATCCTTGAACCCTAGCATGGGGTCTGCTGAATGCATTCCGAATGAATGACTTCCGAAACCTCAGTCTTCCAGCACGGGCCTCCAAGACGGTTCTGGAGAAAGCACCAAGAGGTTTTATCCTGCTGCCTCCTGGGTGTTGTCCTGAGAGTCCCTGAGGCCCGCAGTCTCTGGCTTCCTCTCCCACTCCACCTCCCCAGCTCTCAGCAGGGCCATTGCCCTTCTGATGTCTCCTCCTCTTCATCTAGGAATCCCAGAGAACCCCACGATTCCACAGTTAACTATCAAAGTTAGTTTTCCAAGCCAACAACCTATGGATCATTTTGATCCTTTCTTCTCCCACACTCCCATGCAGTGGGATGAAAAAAAAAAAATGTGTGCCTTCATTCTCTCTCACTCTGTCACTAACCTTGGTACAAATGCCTCATTTCTGATCCTCATTACAGATCAGCTCTTTCTCCAGTCTCCAGCCAAACTCTACTTGTTCTCATGGAGCTATAATCCATCTTCCAGGGCAACCCATTCCCCAATTCCTAACAACTCTGTAACATTTCCACAACTCCCCTTTCCCTCAGAGATTCTAGTTTTCCAAGCACTGCAGAGAAGCCCACCCCTCAGTTTCTATTACTCTGCTCCAACCCCAATGACCTCTTTCCCAAGCCTCAAAACTTTGCACATACTGTTCCCTGTGCCTGGAATGCCCTTCCCAACCACGATACATGGCTGACTCCATATTCAAGATTCAGCTCAAACATCATCAGAGAGGCCTTTCCTGGTTCCCCAACCTAAAGCTGTTCCCCACCTACACCGGTCAGTAATTTTCTGTTTGTTTATTGCAAGCATAGTTTGAGTGATCATTTCTATATCAGGATTAACAATCCTTTCCCACTAAAATTTAATCATCAAGAAGATAGGGATCCCATTTGTAGTGCCAAGCCCCTGGCAGAGTGCCTGGCTTACACTTGACACTCAGTCCGAGTTGTTTATTGAATGCCGAATGACTGACTCTGTGAATGAATGAATGAATGAATGAATGATGTGAGTGAGCAGATGGATGAAAAGGTATATACAAAAAAGCAAGAATCTCTTCTCGCTTGTGCACCTATGAAGAAATGATTCCAAAATGTGTTCCAGTGTCCCTCCCCAAAGTGATGCTCACTCTAAATTAGAGATTCGGAAAGATGAACTATTCGATTACATAAAGAGATGGGGATTCTTGCTGACCGGAAATGTCAATAATAGTCAGGTGGAGGTAACTGAGATATCACTTAATCTTTATTTGAGTGTTATTTCAGGTACTTTGTGTTCCTGAAAACCTACAAAGGGCTTGGCAACTGAAAATTGGTGGTGAAATTTGCTCTGGCAGACAAGCTATATAACAATTTATCATCCTGACAGGTGCTGAGGAGTTCAAGGAAAACTGCTGATGTCCTGCTTTCCGAAGTCACTTCTTGGAAGGAATTTTATTTTGTTTGGGAAATTAGAATCCCCCAAATAGATTCTTCAGTGTATTAATATCTCTGTTGAGCTCAAGATTGGATATTTCTGTTTACAACTTGGTTATCTTTATTTGAATCTGTCCAATTTCAAACATGCCAAGAGAAAGACATATTGTCAGCTATTTTTGAGCTTTAAAAAATACATTTTTATCAACACATTGCTTTCTTTAAAAACCTTGTATGCACACCATAGTGTGATCAAGGCTCAAAATAGAGTAAAACAAAATCTTCTTTAAAAAGTAGATCTTGTTGATATTCTGGGACTCTAAATCTCTCCAGGTTAAGTTCGATTCTCTTCAACGCAGAAGCACCGAGAAAATTTAACCATGTTGTCTTTTCCTTCTTCAATGCAGATTAGTCCAAACTTTGACACTGGCGTAGGAAAAAATATCTTTACGGGGTTCAAAAAGTCACGTGCTAGAGAAATAAACAGAGAAAGAAAGGTCTGAGCAGATGCAGGATGCTCTGATTCCCTGGTGGACCGTGGGTATATCTAGGAATAGACG
>PVKS010030347.1:0-24480 GCA_004027875.1 Aplodontia rufa | reverse complement strand
TGTTTATTATCCTTGGAGAATACATATTAAATTAAGAAGTATGAACGTCTATAAAATTCATTCTTTTCATTTCAGGGGCTGTACTTTTTAACTTAAAAATTTCTTATGAAATTTTTATTGTGTTCTTATGTGGACTTTGCACATTTTTATTGGGCTGGATCTTTATGTGAGCATTTTTATTGTTGATACAAATAAAATATTTCCCAGGCTATCTTCAAATTGATTGTGTATCTATATAAGAAAATTACTGATTTGTGGTTTTTAGGTTGATCCAATAATTTCATACAAAGCTATTATTAATCTCATGAAATGTTTTAACTCCTGAAATTAGAATTATCCTGTTTAGAATCATCAACCCAGATCATGGCTAGAAAATGCATGTGTGTGTGTATATAATCTATCAAGTGTAAATTTGGATATTGACTCTGTCTATTGTTACCAAATTTACAGTTAGTAATTCCACTATATTCTGCCTTTCTGCTTCCAACAGTTGATATCATTACATTAATACTGTATTTGAATTGTGAATTTTACTGATCTTTTCATCTTTTTTAAAGAAAGTGTATTTGGAGGGCATATTTCCTAACTCTTGATCAATATTATGAAGACAAAAAAAAATCTGGATGTGTGTGTGTGTGTGTGTGTGATTATTTGTGACCTGAACAAAAGCTTACTTTTCTTTCATAACACCTTATCTGTGTATTTTAGAGCAAGATTCAACACAACAGTAGCTGAAATCTGGGTTAACTATTTTTTAGCAGATATTTCAAGAGTTGTCAGACAGACCAGAAGTGTTCAGTTCCACAGAAATGATAAGACAGGTTATTTTTTATCTAGCAAGTAAATCCGGTAGATTTTTCTAGATGGTTGCTGCTTGCAGAGCAATTTGAACCAGAAGGGCAATGGCAGTAAGGGTTAAATCTTAGAATCTCTTTTGATCCCCAGCTCTCTGGAGTTAGCTAACCCTTGGTCATGTAAGTCTCTGAGGGCCTTTCAACCTAATACTTTAATAGTCATGGCATCTCTAAAATGAGATTCGCTAACAGTCAGCAGTAGATTTCTTCTTAGCCAGGGTAGAATCTTCTCATGTCTCTTTCTAAAAAGCTTAGCGTTTGTAAATCCTGTTGACTTACCCAATGTCTTCAGAAGGCATGCAATAAATATTTGTATTTCTAGGGGTAACCTCAGCTATTAAATAAAGCCAGTATTTTAAGTGTTTTATAATCCATATTCTCATCATGATCAATTGGAACTAGCTTTGGAAGTTGGAAATACCTTATTTTTATCTTTAAGTGACTAGAATTTTTAAATGGAAAAAGGTTCAGTTAATAGTGCATGCTTTTAAATCAAAACTTCAATGAGATACCACCTCACTCCTGTTAGAGTGGCAAAAATGAAAAATACAAACAACGACAGATGCTGGAGGGGCTGTGAGAAAAGAGGAACACTGCTACACTGCTGGTGGGACTGCAAACTGGTTCAGCCACTATGCAAAGCTGTATGGAGAATCCTCAAAAAATTAAGGATGGAACCACCTTACGACCCAGCTATCCCACTCCTGGGAATTTTTCCAAAAGACTTAGAATCAGCGTATTATAGTGATGTGGCTTCATCAATGTTTATAGCAGCCCAATTTACTATAGCTAGATTATGGAACCAACCCAGATGCCCCTCACTTGACGAGTGGATACAAAAGCTTTGGTACATATATACTATGGAATACTACTCGGCCATTAGAGAGGACAATATTATGACTTTTGAAATCAAATGGATGGAGATGGATAGAATTATGCTTAGTGAAGTCTCCCAATCTCAGAGACTCAAGGGCCGAATGGTTTCTCTCATCTGTTGATGCTAGCATATACGGGGAAACAGTAGCGCTGACGGCTAACCTAACAAAACTGCAAATTGAATGACTTTCAGAGTAATAGGGGGATTGCTCTCTAGGATGCTTGGAGGTGTAGGGAGGGGGATGGGTAGAAGGATATATGAAGAACTCCTAGGAGTCTGGAGATTGGGAAGATGGGGGAACCATCCCAGAAGCCGATGTCATTCCTCCACGAACTACCCATACAATGCATGAGTTCTTCTGGGGGAAACTGCAACAGGCAAACCAAAGGTGGTCATCCATGATCTGGCTTTTACCCTCGATAATAAAGTTTATATCCATTGATTGCTAATGTTTTGATAATGTTTCCCTCTCAACTGTATTTCTATATGCTCTAATAAAAAAAATAGTTCATGCTTTTAATACCGAAAGAAAAGCACTTTCTTCTTCCTGCCATGTTTCTACAGGGCCAAGAAACAAAACAAACAGCAGCAACATCAATAATGAACAAAAAAACTAAGAAGTACAAAGAGAAATACTTCATCTTTTCCTCCCTTCACCCCATTCTGCTCTCTGCAATTTTTTTTATTGGTCGTTCAGGAAAAGTGGTGGGGAAGATGATAAGAATTATTGAAAGCTAGAAATTAAGAGAGCAATCAATTAGTTGTTCCTTTTTTTTTGAAAGAGAGAGAGAGAGAGAGAGGGACAGTGAGAGAGATAGAGAATCGATTGTATTATTTAGTTTTTCACGTGTCTTTCGTTGTTCCTACACTTCATTGTGCACATGATGCTGGGGTTGAACCTGCATCCCTGCGCATGCCAGGCAAGTGCTGTAACTGCTGAGCCACTGCTCCAGCCCCATGTTCTTAAGAGAAATGTTACCAAGTATTGACAAAAAAATAAAAAATGAAAAACAACTCAATGGTATTTAAGTTCAAACTAGTCCTAAAGGAGAGGAATATATGCAGCCTCATTTTAATTAGATCCTAGAATAGCATATATAAAGAAATATGAAATTAAATTAAAAATCTGGGACTAGAGCACTCTTTGATTTGAAGTAGTTACAGATGAGTGGTAAAGGAATGAGACTTTGCCTTAGTAAATAGAGAGTAGGCAGTGTAACATATAGAAGTCCAAAATTAAACTTCATAATGCTGAGAGCATTTTATAAATGATGACAGGGATACTTCAAATTATTGGAGGGAATAAAGACTATTTTATGAATTGTGTTGTGAAGCTTGCAATCAATTGGGGTAAAATTAAATTCATACCCCATTCCTTAAGTCAAAATAAATTCAAATGGATCAAAGAAAAGGAAACAATAGGTAGTTTAGAGTATAATTGTGTAGAGAAATGTTAGAGTGGTAGAGATAAGTCTAAGCATGGCATAACCACCCAAATTGTGAATACAGAATTGATTAAGTGGGTGCTTAAATCATTAAAAAAAGAGAAATGTAAACAGGAGGAAAAACTGTATAGCATTGGTAACCAAAAGTTGAAGTGATAAAACAAAATATGAACAATTTTTATAAATAAATCAGCAAAGAATTGATTCAGGAAAAAGTATGGGCAAAGAATCGAACAGAAAGTTACTATAAAAATACAGAGAACCAATAAATGTACCCAAAAAGTATCAACCTCCTTGACACACACATACAACCTCTGACACACACACACACATAACAAAGAAATAGCATGATGTTTAATCTATTAGACTGACAAAGACAATAAAGTTTTCCAACATTTGGTACTGGTAAGGATATCAGGGCAAGACTTCTATTTTCTACTGGAAGAAATGTAATGCAAATTAACATAATCTTTTTGGGTAAAAATAAGCACAATAAATGAAAATGTTCATCACTTCTGATGCTGTGCAACATGATGTTCATAGTAAACTCTAATTTTTATATGCTAGTGAAATATACAGAATAACCAAATATCACTAATAATAAGATCAATAAATATTTTCTGATATATTCACACAATATGCTATTAATACCCCATTCAAAATGAGAAAAAGATTATATGCATAAACTAGCATAGGAAATGTGTTTAAAAAGTTTTAATGCAAAAATAAAAATTCGAAATTACATATTTTTTATGATTTTATTCCTATTTTTAAAAATCATTTATATTTTATGTCTACATTTACAAACTCATCTCCTTTTTATTCCTACTTCTATCTGTATTCCATCTGCATTGGAAATATTTGAAAAAAAATCAGGTTTTTTTGGTGATTATTTGAGGCTCTGTGACTTGGTGGACTTTTACCCTTCAATCACATATTCCTGTACTTGAGAAGCATTTGCTGTGGGAAATATTGTTTTTACTTAAAAATATGCCATTATCTTTAAAAGAAACCATATGCTTATGAAAGCTACGTGACAATGTGGAAAAGTAATGTATTTTATCTGGTAGGTCAATGATATTTGGGATAACTGATTTTTTTCGTTTATTGACATTTATAATTGTTACAACATTAAAATTGCCATAGACACTGGAAGATGGTAGGTGGGAGTCGGCATCTATTCTAATTTCTTTCTACTTTGCTTTACTACTACTGTAGAGATTGAAACCTAGAACCACATTCCCATATTCTCTGACACATGGGCTTCCAGATGTGATGTATCTCTGGCCATTTTTATTTAATCATATAAGGTCGGTAGTCCTACAAGCATTGCACATGATGATGATGGTGATTGTGATGATTATGGTTTTGTTTTAAGTCACTGCTTTTCTAAGAATCAACAGGCAGGACGTTGGCCAACTCCAGAGCTGACGGCAGTAGTAGCGATTTCTAAATGGATGAGTGTCTCCCTGACAATAGAAAACTCTCTGAATTGACCTGGTTCTCCTCAAGTCAGAGTCTGCTTCTTCAAACCTTAAAAGTATCTCTACTCTAGATGTTTTGGGTTGGAGTTTTGAAGTCCCCTGATTAAAGCTCATGTTTTGAAAGCATGGGCCCCAAAACAGCAAGGTTCAGGGTGGGAGGGGCAGGATTAGGCAATGCTTAGATCATGTGGCTGTAATATCATTAATGAACGCACTTCTGGGTGGTAACTGTAGGCAGGTAGGCTATGGCTGGAGGAATTAAGCCGCTGGGAGTGTGCCCTTGGACTGTGTCTTGCTCCTGGCTCCTTGTTTCCTATCTGCTTCCTGGTAGTCACGAATGAAGAGCTTTCCCCTACCATACCCTTCCACTGTAGTGTTCTGTCTTGGAGCCAGCCACCCATGTTCAGAACCTCTGAAACCATGAGCCCAAAATAAAATTAAGTTCTTCTTGTTCGGTATTTTGATCAGAGATACAAAGCTGACTATTTAATACACTAGGTGATATCCCAAACTGAGTCCTCTTCTCCTTAAATTAGATATGGTGTGCTCTCTTATCTGTACCTAGATTCTGAATGAGTCATTGCTAGATAAATAAGTGGAAGAATGGGTGCACATATACAAACCTGAAGTGTGTGGCCAGAAACTAGCTGGTGTGGATCTCTATCATCACATTCACATGGTGTAACAAACTGAGTCATCGCTGCCAACCTTCAGAGATGCTTCTGAATTGCAGGTATGGGAATACTTTTAAGGTGATGCTTGAACTTTGCAGTGGTGGCTTATGTCATATGGAATTTAAAACAAACATGTATCAGAAAAATGTTTTGAAATATCTATAAATTCTATGATCTTGTAATGGTATCCAGAATTTGATCTCGGACTTTGTGCATGATTATTGCTTATACAACTGGAAATAATGTGCTGATTTTTTAATTCCATAGCACTATTTTATAGTCTCTACCATTCTGAATAAAGTTTTCACAACTGGGTATTTCAGAATGGAAAGAAAAGCTTGATTCTCTGAGGAACCTCTTATACACAAATTCTTTGGCTACAACTGGTTTACCATTGGTCCAATAAAATGGGGTTAACTGTGATGGAGTTTCTTGGTCCCTCTCTTTCAAGGAACAGTGAAGGAAAAAGGCCTTTTCCTCCCTGAAACTTGTCCTGCTTTGAATGTGAAGTTAGGGACCTCTGACTCGTCTTGATAATCACAAAGGAAATCATTTTAGCTGAGAAAACCAAATTACTTAGTCTTCCACAACTAGGGTTTTTCTTTGGAATCACAAAGCAAAGAAAATGATCCACCTGGTTATTTTCTTAATTATCTCAAGGATGGAAGTAAATAGTACCATCTAGATGCACAGAAGCTAATGAATTGCAAGCAGTGGATGGCTTGGGGCAGCAGGGTTAATTCCCTGGGCATCTGGTTGAAAAGGCCATGTGATGTATGGGATAATGGTACCCACTGTATTATTCTGTAATTTTTGCATGAGAAATAAAACATTTCCTTATTATTTAAGGTAAGTAGAGGTGGAGTTTTCTGAAACTTGCAGCTAAAAGTAATTTAAGCTATATACCTTACTATGAAACAGGGTGAATTTCAGTTCACTTCTCTGTTTCCTCCTTGACAGAGGTAGGAAGCTAATGTAAAGTCCTCAAGTACCTATTGTTAGAAAAAGAAGTTTGATGGGCTGGGGCGGTGGTTCAGCGGTTTTGGCACTTGCCTAGCATGCGAGAGGACCCGAGTTCGGACCCCAGCACCCACATAAACAACCAGGTGTTGTAGCAGCAAAGGCCACATGAAAAACTAAATAAAGTTGTTTCTCTCTCTCTCTCTCTGTCCCTCTTTCTTAAAAAAAAAGAAGCTTGATATTTATGAAGTTATAAATTACAGGTCTGCCGAAAGTTCCCTTCAGAAGAGTTATCACTTGCTAGCTTTGTTGAAGCCCTGAGGTTTAAACATTTTGCTCATCATTTGGAAAACCAAAGCTGGAATATCCCGAACCTTCTTCGGATGAATAAGCTTCGGGTATTTAATGATTTAATAATTAGGAAAGAGGATAATTCAGTCCCAGTGGACTTGCTGTTGACAGCATAAGTGTAAACATAACCCAGATTCACACATTTCCAACGGTGCTTTAGAAATTTAAAGATGTGGGAGACGCTGTGTATTGAGAGTGGGAGCATTGGTGTATATATATATATATATATATTTTTTTTTTAAACAGAGAGGGACAGTGAGACAGAGAGAGAGAAAGAATCAGTTTTTTCATTAGGCTTTCATGGCTCTGACACTTCATTATGTGCGTGGTGCTGGGGTTCACACTCTCTTCCTTGAACACGCCAGGCAAGTGCTGTAATTGCTGAGCTACCACTCCAGTCCCATGGACAATTTTTAAAATGTGGCCATTGTCCTGGGAGAAAGGGCAGGGACAGTGTTTCCTTAGAAGAATTTCTCACCAGCCTTAGTTTAGTAACAAGTGACAGACATTTCCTCTTGGACTAGCCCAGGGCTAGGCTGAGGCATTGGGTGGGTTTGTTACAAGAAAATTTTAAAAGAGGCTTTGATTAATTGTTGATTGCATACTTTCCTATTTTTATTTTTATTGAGTCAGTGGTAGAATGGCTTCATTCCATAGGCCACATATTATTACAAGGATTTCTACAAAATTTAATCTGGAGCTCTACTTGGGGAAGGGCTGTACTGCAGTTTGTGGATCTATCATCTGTCTTCTCTCTCCTTCATAGTGAAATAAGAAATGTCATTTTGTTTTACAACACAGGTGAAAAAATTGCAGTGATTGAAGTAAGGAAGGGACCAGAGCTCTTCATCCTCTTGCACATGTTCTCAGTCTTTTAATGGTATCGGAGCAGCCTTTAAGGGACAGCATCCCAGAGAATAAACACAAGCCTCAGCACACTCACACAAATATACACTTATGTAATAAAAGCCATTCTGTCACATCAGCTTGTCAATCAAATATGATCACAATCCCCAGTGATTGATAGATTGGTGTAAATCGTGGCTCCCACCACCCTTGCAGAATTATGATATAGTGGCTGAGAGCCTGGGGATGCGGGCCGCAGATGACTCAGCCATGCAGCCCTCTAGGTAAAGACGATGGGACCAGAGGCAAGGCTGTCCAATACAATGAGATTTAGCTTTGAATTCTGGTTTCACTATTGTTACTGAGTAATCTGTTATCATTCTGTAAACAAGAGATAGAATCACAAAAATTAGTTTGTTTATTACATATCTTAGAGTATTTGATTGTTCCGAACATCATTCCAAAGTGCTGGGCATGGTACAAGGTGCCTTCCTATGCAGCAGCTTTGAAGATGAAATAGCTAATTATGCATTGGTTGCCTGACAGAGTACTGGGCGCAGAATCAGACGACAAGGAAAGCTCACATGCTCGCAGCACCAGTCAATACAGAGCCTGCAGCAGATGCCTAGAGGCAGGGACCAGGAGCCTAGTGGAGGCTACAGTGATGAGATTCCTGAAGTGGGAATGGAAGTGTTTGTCTATAAAAATGTTTGTGCACAAATGTTCCCAGAAGCTTTGTTTGTAACAGCCAGAAGTGAGAAACAACCTAAAAGCTCATCAACAGGTAAATGGGCACTAACTATACTGTGACACATTTACACAGTGAAATACTACTCACATTAAAGGAATGAACCATGGTCACACTTAATAGCATTGATATCTCAAAATAATTATGCAAAATCCAAAAAACACCTGTCAGGGCATGTGACTTCACATATACAGCATTCCAGAGAAATGCAAATCAACTCACAGAAAGCTTGTTGGAGTTTGCCTGGGGACAGAAATAGAAAATGTGAGGGACAGGGCAGATACATCATAAAGGAGTCCAGGGAAATTTCTGTGGTTGATGGAAATGCTTATTACCTTGAGAGTGCCGATGAGTATATGCATATATTAAAATGTATCAGTTATGCTACTTATATCTAAGTATTTTATTTATTTCAGTTAGACCTCAGTGAAGCTGTTAGAGTAGGTTAGAGGTGTAATGATCCTTTCTTTTTTTTTTTTAAGATAGAGAGACAGTGAGAGAGAGAGAAAGACACAATCAGTTTTATTTAGTTTTTCAAGTGGCTTTCATTGCTCAGACACTTCGTTGTATTTGTGGTGCTGGGGTTTGAAACAGCATATTTGCACATGCCAGGCAAGTGCCATAACCACTGAGCACCACTCCAGCCCCTCTTTTTGTTTTTTAAGAGAGAGAGAGGAAGGGAGAATCAATTTTATTTAGTTTTTCATGTACCTTTTGTTTCTCTGACACTTCAACACTTGTGTATGTGGTGCTGGGTTTCAAACCTACGTCCTTGTGCATGCTAGGCAAGCGCTGTAACTGCTGAGCCACCGCTCCAGCCGCAGTGTGATGATTCTGGTTTTTTTTTTTATTAGTTCCACATAGTCTTACACGTTGGAGGGGACTGCTGTTACACATTCATGCATGCGTGGGTATTGACATGGTTAGACAGTTCTTAATGAAGGGGAGATGAGAGTGCTACAGAAACATGAACTGTGGCAACTTCCAAGGGCACCTACCTAGGTTGATAACAGGTCACGTAGCCTTGGAAGCTTTTAGAAAAACCAAGAAGGAATTCACATCAGGGAAGTGAAATGCCAGGACAAGAGACCGGAGATGACTCGGAAGTGTCAGTAGTAAGCAAGGCCCAATTGGTGCACCGTGTCCAGAAAATGCATTCAGCCGGGGCACCCAGTTGTGCTCAGCCCAGGAGTGATTTGCCTTAAACTGAGTCCACGGGGACTGACTGACAACCAAATAATAACTCAAATGTACGCTGAAGATTGAAATACCATCAAGTGAGCACACACTCTCCCATATTGGAATCACTAAAATTGTTTCCAGAATTTTGCTTTTAAGAAGAGAATTGTATCTTGGAGCTCGGGAGAGGTGATTCTTTATCTCTACTTAGATGCACACCTGTCAGTGCTAAGCCCAGGCCCTCTAAACCTACCCTTGTCCCTGGATCACGCAGGATTCACAAAAACCTCCATTCTTTTGTTCTTCCTTTGCAAATAACCTGGTGAAGAATGTGAGAAAGAAATGATCTTAAAGATCTCACCTTACACCCAAATTTTGAGTGTTATAAAACAACAACAAAAACAAAAATAACCTTGGGGGCTGGAGCGGTGGCTCAGTGGTTATGGCGCTTGCCTGGTGTGTGCAAGTATGCGGGTTCAAACCCCAGGACCATGTACACGATGAAGTGCTAGAACAACAAGGGCCACATGAAAAAGTAAATAAAGTTGATTCTTTCTCTCTCTCTTTCTCTCACTGCTCCTCGGTCTTTAAAAAAAAAACAAAACTTTAGACAAAATGAATATCACAGAATTTACTTGAGCAAAGCAAGTTTTGTGAATTGAGCAGTGTTGGGAACCAGAACCAGCTGCTATGACTGGCTAAGACCTTGTTATCTATTACAAAGAAACCCTCCTCGTGAGGTTTCAGGTTTTTGCAAGTTAGTTCAGAGTTCCTTGCGTAGGTACTCAGAGTACAGACACAGCCTCAAGCTCACGGTCTGGTCTCCTGCTTCTTTAACTTAACACAGACATCCTCATGTTAATTGGTTGCAACGACCAGATCCAAGTCTAAGAGCTTTAAATTTCAAGACCAAGACGTAAAAGACAATAGAGACATCCATAACTTTAAAACATTGGAGAAAAAGCAGCAAAATGAAATAATACGGGGAGGTTGAATTTAAATGACTTACACATAAGTGCCAGTAGTCTGAATTCTTGGATTTTAAGAACTATTTCTGCACTCTCACTTGATTATATATTTTATAGAGTTTATTGAAAACTCGTTGTTACTTTCAAAACTCAACTGGGTTATTAGTATAGTACAAGTGTTCATGCATTCTCCCATCCACCCATTATAAAATGCCTACGCCGTTCAAAGCCCGGTGCTGTGTACTCAGCCATCAGTCTTATGGGATCGTTTCCACTCTCATTATACACAGTCTAACGGGGCAATGCTATTTAACAACAATAATAAACACTAGGAGAGGTAATAAAAACCCTCGAGTGTTATTAAAAAGAATAATAAAACTAGGTACCCAACTATTTGTATTTTTAATAAACAATTCAGAACTCTTTGAGTCACACATAGTTGAGCGAAATCTATTCATTTCCCACCATACAGAAGCAACATAGCACAAGGGAATACGACACACATTTTCAGAAAGAACAAAGAAGTTTCTGGCTTCAGCTACCTCTAGGTGCACAGAATGCTGGAAGATAATACCCTACTCTTTATTTCTAGTTATCTTGTCTTTTCCTTTCTGGTAATTCCATTTGCTTCTATTCCGTGTCTCTGTTATCCATTCCATACTCCGGTTTTATATCTTCATGGATTGATAGCAGTACAGGATAATGTTCTTCTTTGCTAATTTGGGTTCTTGCCGCATGCTACTATTCAAGAGTTGCCCAAGAAATAACACAATTGACCCAGGATGAGTGTTATATTTCAATGGCAAAATCAAAACTCAGCTACAGGATGTTCAAGAGTAGACAATATTAAGAGAAATGGCAGACAAACTTAAATAGCTTTCACTTAAATATTTCCTTCAATAAGATAAGAAGCAGCTGTGAGCTAGCTGGAAAGACCCAGGGTAGAAGGTGTGTATCACATGCCACCAGTACAAGGCCAGGTCCGCTCTCACCATTGTGGCCTCTACTTGCATGCAGAGGGTGTATTTAGTCTCTGTTGCTTTCTACCCAGCTCATGCAAAGCTGCAAACAGCTCTGGAGCAATGCAGGGTTTGATGCTCCCCAAGGTCCGGCAGAGACCCAGCTTACTCGATAATCAAGATCCTGGGAGCTCTTGGGAGCCTCCCATTCCACTGATTGGCAGTCAGCATGCGCATCTTCTGAGCGTTACAACTGGGGGGACACTGACTGCTACATCACTGCCTGACTGTGCTGTTTATCACCCCTTTAACAACACATCCACGGCTTTTTGATCTTTCTACCATACGTTTCTTGCTTTGAGCTTAGCAGGTGGATATCACTTTCGAGTGAAATAGCTCTATGCTTACTTGAGACATGGTAAATTTGTTTGCAACTTTAGCATCTGTGGAGAATGTGCCACAGGCATAGGTCATGCTGGTCAGGAAAGCTTATTTAGCACAATTAAGCATAGCAAACAGGCTTTCATTTACTGTTCTTGAAATATTGGATGACATCTGCCTTAACCAAGAGGAGCCCAAAGAGACAGGACAACTAAGTGCAATGTTGTGCACTAGATGAGGTCCTGGAACAGAGGCAGGACGTTAGGTAAATACTAAGAAAATTTGAAAATAGTACAGAGATCAGTTCATGGGAATGTCTCAATATTATTTATTATAAGTGATGTGCCATACTAATGTAAAATGTTCAGAACCGGGGAAACTAGGTGTGGGCATATGGAAATTCACTATAGTATTTGTGAAAATCTTTCCGTAAATCTAAAACTGCTAAAATTTTGTTTATTTAAAATAATCTAAAATGAAGCATTCATTAAATAATTCATTTCATAGAACACAATAAGTCATGTAAATTTCTGCCTGATCACCAGAGGAATTGAAGATCACAATTGAAAAACAAAAAAAGAGAAGTAGTTTGAATCTTCTAAAGCATTACAACTGAATTTTATTAGAGACATTGGTACATGAGGCTTTAATTTACCAATCAATCAAATATATTTTGTTGTAAATTATTAAGGTACACAACAAAACCATAATTTCTTTGTGATACACTGAAGAGAGATTTGGAGATAAGAAAACACCTCTCAATAAATAATCATTTTTGGGGGCTGGAGCAGTGGCTCAGGGGTTATAGTGCTTGCCTTGCATGCGCGAGGACATGAGTTCAAACCCCAGCACCATGTACACAACGAAGTCTCAGAGCAACGAAAGCCATGTGAAAAAATAAATAAAATTGATTCTGCCTTCCTCTCTTTCTCCCTCTCTCTTTATTAAATAAATAAATAATCATTTTTTAAAATTTTTGTCATTGCATGAATTTGCAGAATGCAAACCCCCATCCTGAAAATCATGGCTCTCTTACACTGCCTTCCTCTCCTCCCCTTTTTCTCTTCCCCTTTCTCCTACTCCTCCAACAATATATATCAAGCATTCTCTCTGCCACAGTCCCATGCTTATACACCTTCAACGAAACCTGGCCTCATGGAGAGAGACATAAAACAGATTACAAAACTGAATCCACTGCATAAGGATAAGTAAAGCAACTATCTTTCTCTAACTAAAAGATATTGACAGGTCTCTTTGCTTCAAAATTCACCTTTCAATGGACTCAGGTGAGTACAGATTGACATGAGCTGGCTGTCACAGAGAAAGCTTTCTATGGATGGGACAGCTCAGGAGATGCCTGATGGCCCTGGGGACGTGGCCAGCCCTACCAGATTCCATCCCTCTCCATGGCTCAGTTTCTCCTGGGCCCACGGGATGATGGTGCCTCCAGCTCCCCTTGTGGGACTCTAAGGGACCAGGGCTCTTTAAGAAAATGTTGCTTCCTAGGATATTTAAAGACTTCAAGGCTTGGCCACGGAGGGTTTTCCTGTTTTTCCAAGCTGCCCTGCAGAACTTATTATACTGTCCAGAAATGATGGTTAAAGTTTCAATAGCTTCTGGTTCTCTGGGCCACATCACCTTGCAGTTGCCCTCAAATTGTTTCTGAATCACGTTTCCTCTGGCACGAAGCAGGAGCCCTCGGTTCACATTACGCCTTACAATGCGCAGCGCTCTCACCCTGTGCAGAGGAGCTTTAATGTCAGAATGAAAAATGATAAAGCATAAATGAAATAGCAACCACATGTTCTGCGCAGTGTGGCCCTGGGTCTGCAGGGTCTTTCAAAGCGGGAGTAAGCATCTGCAGCACTCGGGAACTCAGATAGGGCCTGCTGGAGGGGAGGCGCTGCCTTCAACCTGGGGCAATCTGGGGACCAGAAGCGTTGTCTTGCTGGCCAGAGGCACACCAGATGAGGCCACTGTGTGCAGAGCGAAAGGTAACGGGTGGGGAGGCTGGAAGACTGGGTTCAAGTCTTTGTTAGGACGGTGTGTCCAGCTGCTTCTACATCCTGAGTGTCAAGTCCTCCCTCTTCATTCCTAGCCCTTTGTGTCTCAGCTGGATTCATGTGGCACCCTTCTCACTGTCTCATTACTCCAAATCTTGTCACTTTTAAATTTTTTCACAGCCCTACAGGCAAAGTAATATATTCTAAAAAGCCCCAACATCTAATCCAAACACTCCTTTTAAGTTCCCTTAAGATAAAGTAAGGCTAGGCTCTTTAACAGATTTTAAAATGAAATTCTTTGGAAACATCTACCTGATGACTTCAACTGCTCCCAGTTCCCCGGATGTACCACACTGTGGACATGCCCACACCCACACCAGGTTCCAAGCCTGCAAAGCCTTTACCTCCCCTGACTGAAGACATCATCTCCTCTGTGAAGTCCACGTGGTACAATTCCACAACAGCGGTCTTCTCGCCTCGGACTCTGGATATACCTCAATCGCTTCATCTTTCCACTTCCCTATTGTAAATACTTGTCTGTGTGTGCTTCTGTCCCTAGCACTACAGGAAGCTCAAATACAGAGGCTCTTTTCTACACCGTGACATTTAGTGGTGTGGATGCCAAGGGCCAGTTGCAGGCATCTCTTCCAGCTTTTGCATTTGGCCATGTCATATTGGTAGTCAGAAATCAGCCACAGTGAAATTTTCAATACCACAGAAAAGCAAATACTACATATCAACTACCCCCCCAAAAATCCTGTTAAACATTTACTAGCATACCATGGTAGCTTGCACACCATGCTGAAAAGCTGTGCAGACTCTGAAATATGGTCCCCACGAAAAAGCAAAATGAATAAATATGTGAATGAGTGATACAGATAATGATCAACAGCACAAGCCTCTAAACAACCTCTCCAATGCTTTCATCATAAACTTTCGTCTAGACGGCTGAGGAAGTAGCTCACTGTTAGAACAATTGTCCAGCATGTGCGAGGCCCTGGGTTTGATCCCCAGTACTGAAACTAAACAAAACACACTCCCCAAAAGACACACCTTTGTATCTATAAAAGGGCATTCTACCAATCGGTGCAGAGAACAGAAAGATGCTGAAGAAGGGAAGGTGTAAAAGCATATAAGTTATGGAGCTGAGCGGTGGCTCAGTGATTACAGCGCTTGCCAGGCATGCACAAGTACGCGAGTTCAAATCCCTGTACCAGGTACACAACGAAATGTCCGAGGAATGAAAGTCACATGAAAAACTAAATAAAAACTACTTCTCTGTCTCTGTCTCTCTCTCACTGTCCCCTCTTTCTTTAAAAAAAAAGTGCATAAATTACATTACGTATGAAAATCATAAGGGGTTCAAATTCATGTTTTAAAATCTCAGTAACTGCTTGGAAATAATGCCAAATGGGTGATAACCAGAGGGAGGAAAGGCAGCCTGAATCCTCTCTACAGGTCATAAATTCTTATTTGTTCCCATGTATAAATATTCGGTAGAATCGCCTCCAAATTCATATCCTTATAATGTGTGGTTTAAAACTTCTTAGAACGTGTCCTATTCTCTACTTCTCAATCACAGAACTCCAATTAAAGACCTATAAGAACGTCCACTTTAAAATGGGCTTCAGCTAATTATTCATAAATCTCATTTAGTTTTCATTTTCTCCCAGCCCTGAGTTTGATGTGCCACTCTCAGTAGCTTTCCATCTCCACAGCAGAATCAAAAACTGGAACTGATGCCCATCCCATTGCCAACTCTGGAAAGAAATTCTACTTATGCCAGTGCCTTCAAAAGTGTATGGAGAACAAGAATCTGGCATCTATCCTTGCTGTGTTCTGCTGCCAAGGGGAGTTTGATCTTCTGTCCTTTCAGCTGTGTTTGCAACTTGGTCTAGAAAAGAAAGCTCTGGCAAACGTTGGCACCATTGTCCTTCTGTGATGGGCCCTATGTGTTGAGCCCACAAGACTCTTCCTACCTCTTTTTCCCCTATAGAAGATTCCTGCTCTGAGAAAGTGGTTCTCCTTATGCAGCCAGGCAGGAACTGAGCACTCATGAGAGTGGAGAGGGCTCTAGAGGCAGAATGGAAGGGAGCAGGTTTAGAGTTGGAATCCATCATCATGGAACCTGGAGGCTCTGGAAGTGTGAGGTTCTGAACAGAAGTGGCCACAGTCCGGGAGGCTGGGATCCCACATACACACAATTCAATTATTTTTTCAAAGTTTATTTTGAATAAAAGAATGGAAGGAAATATCTCTTGAGAAGATTCTGCATGGCTTGCTCTTCTAAAATTTAATAATTTCTCTCCTTGTCAATAAGATGCATTCTCTAAACAAATATAACACAGACACATGTAACTTCGAGGGATGGGGGAGAATTCTGCTGGTGCATATGCTTGAGTGAGGTCTTTGCAGCTGTCCTCCAGCAGTGAACAGAGTTCTGGAATGGTCTTCCCAGTAAGTGAGAGGCCACACCCAAGCTTTGAGCAGCAAGAACCCACTTCCTGGTAAGTTTGCAGGGGACGCAAATCACCGTAGGGACACTGGTGTGGCTTCCTGAACTCCGTGTTCCAGCCTCCACCATGTGTAATTCCCAAATAAGAGCTGAAGGAGAAGCCAGGGGCCCAGGGAGCCTCTCCCTGACCCAACCCCACAGACCTGAGTGTGCACCTCCGCGCAAGCGTGGGACTTGCCTTGGTTCAAGAAGGTAGGCAGCAAAACAGACCCTGCTAAGTGTTATTCCTCTGAAGGCCAAAGCATATACCAGCCTTTCCCTTTAATGTCCGTGGAATACAGCATGCGTCCAGGCATCTGGTAGTTTTAGTACTGAAACACAAAAATTTACGCTCAGTTGTGTAAGAATAAACAGACTAAAGCCTAGAACAGGCTTCCTTGGCACTTGTGAAAGTTGCTAATTGGTGAATTTAACTAGCCACAGTGCAGGGGACAGCCTGTGACAAGCAGGAGCAGAGCTGCTTGGGAGCTGAATATGTCCCAGAGAAGCTTTGAAGCAGGAAGTTGAGACCCAGGCCCTCAACTGAATATCAGGCAGGGCAGTGAGCAGGGGGTATCTGGTTGGTTGGTGGCTTTTTGAGTGACATTGCAACAAATGCTATCAACATTCTACAGGAAGCCATTCTGCAGAAAAAGCCCTTAGCTGCAGGCAGGTTGGTGAGCAGCTGTCTTTCCTTGACTTCTGCTCCATTTGATCTGTCTGCAGCGCCGGGGTCAGAGAATCCAGGATACACACACAGAGGAGGCCGAGGCTGGAATTTGTTCCTTGAGCTGCTGGACAGATGTGAATATATGGAGGCTCTGTCACTATTTCAGCATTGCTCCTTGTGCTGTTCATATTGGGTCCCAAAGCAAGATGAAACTCTTCTATTGATGTGTTAGGACTGGAGGGTCCCAGACTATGAATCGAGATGCCCCAGGATGCTGCAGGAATTTCATAGGGTGTCACAGCCTTTTAATTTCTTCTTTTCTTTTCTTTTTTCCACATTTTATTGGCTCATTATAGTTGTCCATATTTATGAGAATTGTGCTACATATTCATACGTGCAGCACATTTTCTTAATTAAAAAGGGCTTTCAAGAGAAACACGCCTATGTTCAGTGTCCGTCACATAGCACGTTATATTCTGGATGGAAGTAGCACCCAGTTTAACATCAGGCTGCATCACGTGGCTTTTGAGGGTGCTGCTATTTTACAAACCGTCAAAACAGTTTTTTGTGGTTGTGGATAAAAAGCAAGCATCACAGTGAAAATCAATATGGGGAAGATACGAGAGGCCCAGCACCCAATCTGGTTTCAAATTTTGAGAAACTTCATGGGCTCATTAAGCACAGATTTTCCACTAGAGAGTATTTGTGGGCTTTTTCTTTTTTTTTTTTTTTTTTTTTTTTTTTTTTTTTTTTTTTTTTTTTTTTTTTTTTTTTTTTTTTTTTTTTTTTTTTTGCTTTTTTGCTTTTTTTGTACCAGGGATTGAACCCAGGGGAGCTTAACCACTAGGCTACCTTCCCAGCCCTTTTGTTTTATTTTATTTGATACGGGGTCTTGCTAAGTTGCTTAGGGTCTCACTAAGTTACTGAGGCTGGCTTCAAACTTGCAATCCTCCTACCTCAGCCTCTGCAGCTGCTGGGATTACAGGGGTATGCCACCACACCCAGCGAATACTTGTGTTCTTTAAAGAATGAAATAAAATGCCTGTTCTCTTAGCTTATGTACAATATATTAGTTTTTTCATATGGCCACTAATATGTTAAGCATCAATATTTATTGAGTTCTTTGGTCCTAATTATTTAGTAAATGGGAAAGCTGGAGTTATCATGAAAAATTTATTGAGCCACTTAAGGGCACCAGGATTTCAGAAAAATTGTCACCTTCATCTAGTACAAAGCTGATCAGTGATAGTACAAAAGGACAACTCTCAAGATATCTTCTCTAGATGAGGTTTCATAGGCCAGGGTGGATGGAGGAAGTACGGACTTGTCCGTACCCACCAAATATTTGTTAGTAGTGTTTACTCCCAACAGTGATTGAGTCAGACACTAATCAAAGCAACTTAAGTACATTATGTAATTCTTGTAATTCTTCAAATAAAGTGGATATCATTATGTTTCACAGTCGTGGAAAACAAATTTCACAAAGGTTAAATAAGTTATCCAAGCCACACAACTTACAAATGATGTCGTTTGAACACAAAACGGTTGACCCGAAGCTAGAGCCTCTGCTACAACACCACTTTTCCCAGGTGGAAGAGCAGATCAGTGCCTGGACAGAGATCAAAGACCTGGCCTCTCTGAACAGGGTGAATTGGGAGAAAACTCCAAATACTACAGGATGGTGAGGAGCGCTGGACAGCATATTTTCTTGTGTGAAATCATACATGTCAATTACTCTTCTTTAGAGGACTGAATAAATAAACCCAGAATGCCTGATATATCTCCATTTAATCCTGCAATCATTTCTTCTTTGGCATTCTGAAGACACGTAAGAAACATATTCTCTGTTACTCCACTATTAAGTCCAAAGGACTTAGTAGAGTCATAAGCTGGTCCAAGTTCAAAGAGGATAGTCCCTTCAGCTCTGTATCTCCTTCACCTAGCTAATACATCCACAACCACGAGTCCAAATACTTGGGATGTTTGAGATATTTCAGCCTCAATCAAGCATATCTATATTTGCATAAAATATTTAGATATTACATTTCTAATGCTTTTAACAAAAAAGAAAAAAAAAACTTCAGAGCTGAAGTATGTTTTCCTTAGCCTCATTTGTTTAAAAAAAAAAAAGGAATGAGAAAGAAAAGAAATGCATCATGTTTTACATAAAGGAAACAGCTCCAGGCAAACGTTCCTAAAGTTTTTAATGGTTTAAACATTCATTTTAGCAAGTTTTCTTTAATTTTCTTAACTTTGTTCCTTTTGAACTGGCTCAACCTTCATGTTTAATCCTTAGAGCTTTCAAGGAACAGCTCCCAGAAAGTTATATACACAAATATAACCAACATTTCAAATAAAGCACCATGCATGAAACAGAGAACAGGAGAACCCTGACAACAGCTGCTCGATTTAACACTAATAGTTTTGAAAGATTTTGGCTTGAAGGTTAAGAGTATCTTATGACAACAAGCAGGCTTTGTATATAATGTCAACAGTCCTGTGGCAACATGTCCAGCTTTAATTTATTCTTTTTCATTTGTATAAGACAAATAATATAATTATGGATGTCTGGTTCATGACATTCAGTTAAAAAAAAAAGTCCAAAATCAATCATGTTTTTAAGGAATAACAACTTCTAAAATCCTCTGGCCTCTATGTCTGCTAATAACTACAATTGGCCTAAACGTGATAATATGCTTCAAGTCTTTATGCATTTGTTTTATTCAAATGAGTGTTTGGTGTATTGGTGCTTCTATGTGTGAGCAAGAAGTTGAGATTTCCCCTCAATTTGCTTCTCCAAGGGCTTGGTGACTGTTACTGAGTCTACAGATGGCAGGGTTTGGGGTGTTGAATAGAGACTTCCTTTCACATGGGCCAGACAAGGTTCACGACTACATCTGGCCTGGCCTGGCAAAGATTCTGAAATCATCCTAGGCAGATCAGAGAGATTCACATACATTTGTGCACAGAAACACATGTGCGCATGCACCCAATTTTGTAAATAATATCCTTTGTTAGTCCTTGCTTAAGAAGTCCGGTCAGAAACCTGGTTGCTATATTAGATCCACAGAGCAAAAATGCCAAATGTTAATATTTATGAGAGACAGTTGCAAGATACTTCATAAGATATTTGAACAAGCTATGCTGCATACCTGTAGAAACACATGAATGTTTAATCCTATTTTCAAATAGTTTGAAGAATAATAAGGGATGATAGGAAGGGAGGATAAGGGGAAATGTTGAAACTGAGATAAAATAAGGTACATTCCAAGCAGTTATAAATGTCACTGCACATACTACAGTCATATATATATATATATATATATATATATATATATAAACATTCTTCATAGGTATAAGAATTATGACTGTATTTGGGTATTTTTAGGAACAATGTAGGACCCAGAAGAAAGGCAAGGGATGAGGGGATGGGAGGAGGGAGGGAGAGGGAGTGTGTGGGGGCAGATATTGAACAAATTGTATTACTGATCTGTGTGCATCTAGGAATATGTGAATACTAATCCCATAATTATGTAAAACTATAATGTACTAATAAAAATAAATTAAAAAAGAAACCTGGTTGCTACAAATTATAGTAATAATTAGAAAACCCAACTCAAATATGCAGCAGAGCTCTGCCAGGAGACCAGGAGAGAAAAACATAGCTGGAGTGTGGCTTTGGGTAGGAGGTGAGTTAAACCCAGTGTTAGGGATGATTCTGCTTTTAGGAAAACACAAGTCAACAATAAATGCCAAGGCAGTACTCCAGGGTGACCTGGTTTTACTAATGTTTCTGTTAAAGGACACCAGAGATTTTTGCATATCCTTGTAGACTGCAGAACAGACCTGGCTTTTGCAGCATAGCATCCAGTGCTAGTGAGACCAGGCAAGCTCACAATTCTTGGGTTTTGCTCCCAAGAATAAGTCTTGACCTTATACATCACTCTCTAGAAGTTTCCACAATTAAAATAGTGACAATAATAAGCATATTGGTGAGTATACTCTACGTGGCAGGCACTGTACTGGGTGGTTTACTGATATATCTCTACCACACTGCGAAAACAATACACCTAAATCGTCCTCCTTAAAGAATCTTCAGCAATCATCTAGCTCTTTTCCCCAACAAGGAAAGTGTCAGTGATTGGACAAATGATCTCACGTTTGGCCAAGTGGTCTTTTTCTGGGCTTCAGTGCCATCCTCTGAGGTCTCAAGAATTCACCTTCTTCTATTGCCCGGAGCAATAGAAACCTTTGCAGACTTCATTTTCACGAGCATCTGCCAGTTAATGGATTCCTCCCAGACCACACGCAGGCTCATGTGCACACATGTGTGCAGAGATTTGCTGGTCTGTGCTAAGTTCTGATATTATGTTCAACTAGTGAACATCAGCACGGAACATCAGGGAAAATTGAGACATCACAGGACTCAGAAGCTACAACTTATTGACAAGTACGCTGAAGTCAAGGGATTGATCAAAGAAGAAAGAAGGCACCAGAAGGTGCTGTGTTTGTCCCTTCAGCAGACATTCCAAAGCCCTTTTGTTTTGTGCACAGGTCCAGCAGATGAGTGGAGAAGAGGAGGGGGACAGGTGCACCAAGTTGCAGCTCAGGGTGATCAGAAATTCCTCGGAGATGAGTCTTGTGCTAGGGAGGAATGTGGGCAGGGGAAGTCATTCAAGTTCTGCTATCGGGAACTCCTGCTCCCAGTCTTTCATTAAGGTAAAACTGTAGCAAAATGATTTAAAGTCATTTTCAGAACTTGCAGTTATCGATGGTATGTGGTTTTTATTTCTCCAATAAAGATGACAGGGAAAGTGTCTGCATCCCTAAAATACAGACGCCCACTTGGCCTGTTTCTATAGTGCACATAGACTCCTCACAATATGTGGCATTTGCCCTGTTGTCACTAGACTGAGCTTCCTGAAGACAGCATTCACTTCTTCTGTACTGGAGCCTGGCACCTCGAACATTCACTGGAAGTGTGTTGAATAAATGGAGGCCACACTGACAAAGCCAATGTCAAGGAGCTCTGCGTCTTTAAATTGCTCTATTGGTCTGGAGTGGCACCCTGCACATCTGCTTAGTGGCGGTCTTTACCCTACTTGGACTCTGTGGTCTTCAGCAAGGAGATCTCACTACCCCTACCCTCCGAACACCAAGAAGCACAGGGAAGCTAATAGAGTGAAGTTCCACGTGGTTGACAAGTCCTTAGGCAGTGTGCTGTGTGGTGGGTGAGAGCTGCTGGCACCAGGACTTCAGGTTGTGACCTCAGCTCTGTCAATAACCTCATGTGGGATGCACTCCCCTCGAAGTCCAAGATCAGTAAGATGATAAGGCAGGTGGAAGATGGCTTCTGTAGTCTCATCTCCCTCTCACATGGCATGCACAGCACCCTGCAACAGAAAACAGGAGATAAATAGCAGTACGAGAACTCACACAAGACCAAAGTGTTCACCCTGATCTGAGAATACCTATGGGAGCTCAGGGCATATGCCCTCGACTGAGAGGTTATATGAGAGAGATGCCCATCTTTCCCAAAAAGAGCCATAGTGGCTGAGGTGTAGAGGCCAAGTATTGGGACAATAAAATCCAGGATGAGTTACTGAGTTTTTCTGAAGTTGAAAAGACACAGAACAAGCCCAGATGGCCACGCCTGGGCCTTTCAGGGAAGCTTCTTACCGAAACTTTCAGGCTCCATAAAATGTGCTGTGCTCCCTGCAGGAAGGCATGCCACAGATAACAGGATACAAAAATGTGCAGAAAACAGACTCCTTCCCCAAGATGAGGGTCATTTAACTCACAAGAAGTGTTTAAGAGGTTAGCCTTTGGCGTTGGGCACCAATGGGAGAGTCCCTGGGAATTCAGTTGCCTTGCCGAAATCCATACAGCTGAAAGATAAATAATAGTCATCAACTTAAATCAAGAGTTGCCTCAGGGACCTACATCACACAGGTGACACATTAGTTTGGGGACAATTGCAGTGTAATGTCCTGCTGGAAAATCCTCATCCTGTTGGTGGCTCCTATCATATTCTTGCTGCTGGGGGCTTATCTCCAAGCCCCTACTGGTTTATTTTAGGTGGTTGTCCTCAAGGTACCTTGAAGGGAACACAGAAATTTTATCCCATTTAAGGATCTATACTTATTTTCTATTTTTTTACCTTTATACGCATAGTGTTTTCTCTTTCTTTAGTTTTATACATTTCTGACATTATCTAATTCATCCTGTGCTGTGTAGGTAGTTATCAGATTTATATATTTACTTATTCACTGCAGTTGTGCTTTGGGTGTGGATTCTCTCCCTGCAGTTCAGTGGTGGGGTCGTGGTCTCTAGGGTGGTGGTGTCTGGTGGTTGTGGGACCTTTCAGAGGCAGGGCTTGCTGGGAGATCCTCGGTTGTTTGAGGCCACTGCCCTTGGGAACGGATTAAGGCAATTCTTCTGCAATCAGGTCGTAGTTCTACAGACAGAATTTTGGTTAAACCTGGCCCTTCACTCCATCCACTCCTTGTGCTTCGCTTCTAGCAACATAATCACCTGCCCTCAAATGTGCCCCCGCCATTGACACCAGCCATGATGTGACACAACAGAGAGAGTCCTTAATTGATGCAGATGCCATGCCTTTGAACCTCTAACACCACGAGGTAAAGAAAGCTGTTTCCTTTGTAAGTAGTCTGTCTCAGCTATTTCATTATAGCCATGAAGAACTCATATAATTGCATACAGCCACTAAAATTATAAACAATTCAAACCAGAGGAAAAACACTTAAGATACAGAGAAATAAAGGAAGTAACCAAAAAGCATGTTTCCATTCCTCTGTATTCTTCTGTTTGGGGGATATAACGGTGATCAGTCACAGCCTTGAAGCATTAAAATTCAATATTTTGGGAAAATGTTCTGTGGCAGTTATAGAACAAAAACACCTTTGAAAAAGGGAAAAAGGATTCATGAACATTTCTCAAATGTTCAGTAAAATTGTGCCAAGCATATTTTTAAAGGATTCTAGTGCATGTCAAATTGTAAGTTTTTAAGTTCCAATGGACAAAATTCCTTGAGTGATTGGAGTCTTCTAACACTCAAATTTTACCATATGCTGGCAATTACAATCTTGGGAATGATTTAAATTTATGAAGAAACATTTTAGAGCACCACTAGGAAACAATGTGTGAGAGTCAAAAAACATTGTGACAATTCACAAAGATTCTAAGGGATTAAAATAGCTCGAAGACACTGCTGTTGACACAGTTTTCCTTTTGGAAGCCTGGGATTTGTAGCTCCTCCTCATGTTGTAAGCAGATTTTCACATCCAAAAACTTGCTAACACCACCACTGTTGAGTGAAATGGATTTTCCCTGCTGCTCGCTCACGGAGTGCTTTTTCTTTTTACACAAACTGATATACCAGTTAGTAGAGCTCTTGGGTTCAAATGACAAAAGGTGGACTGAATTTTGTTTCAATGTATGTTCAGTGTGAGGGCAGATGGAAGCTTGCCAAATGAATGGGAGAGCTGCAGCCACCAGAAACCTCAGGGACGGTGAACTCACCCCTTCCACTTGCTGACCCCTATCTCCTCCCCAGGGTCAGCTGTG
>PVKS010030346.1:0-24482 GCA_004027875.1 Aplodontia rufa | reverse complement strand
CTAACCACAGGCTGTTCCCCAGTTGTTTGTCTGTACTCAAAATCTGCATAACCCCTGGCAATTCCCTGAGAAGGATTATTGATTCCTGGGCTTCTCTCCTCCTTATAAAAACCCCTGTGCCTTGATAATAAAGGGATTCTGAGCTGCCATCAGCTGCATGTGGTTGCCTCGTTTCCCCGGCTGGGAGGGAAGGGGTCCCCGGACGAGGAGGGGCCCAGTTTCCAGCCGTCAGCACTCATCCTCCTCCTGATCAGCTCCAATCCACTGGATTGTCCCGCCTGTGCCTCAGGGACGGAAGCCTGAGGTAGAGAGGACAAATGATGCCCCCACAGTCATGAGATCAGAAATCAAGAAATTCTTGGAAATGAATGAGAATGATGAAACAACATTTTGAAATCTCTGGGACAGTATGAAAGCATTCTTAAGAGGTAAATTTATATAGTATTGAGTACCTTCATCAAAAATCAAATTCCTGCAAAAAGAGGAACAATACAATCCCAAATCTAATAGAAGATAGGAAATAACAAAAACCAGAGCTAAAAATCAATGAAATTGAGAACAAAAAAAAATTATCAACAAAACAAAGAGTTGGTTCTTTGAAAAAATAAACATGATCGACAGACCCCTTGCCAAACTTACCAAAAGGAAGAATGAAATAAAAGAAATCAACAAAATCAAAGACGAAAACAGAGCTATCACCACAGACTCAACCAAAATCCAGAAGATTATCAGAACTTATTTTGAAAAATTATACTCTGCCAAGTTTGATAATCTGGAAGATATGGACAGATATTTCACCACATATGACTTTCCCATATTAACACTGGAGGACAGTGAAAATCTAAACCAACCTATCTCAGGTAGCAAAATCGAAGCAGAATCAAAGGCTTTCCAAAAAAGAAAAGCCCAGGACCTGGTAGATTCACGGCAGAATTCTGCCAAATTTTCACAAAAAATTTAGCACCAATCCTCTACAAGCTTTTCCATGAAATTGAAAGAGTTGGAGGACTCCCAAACACATTTTATGAAGCAAGTATAACACTGATATCAAAACCCAACAAAAACACATCAAGGAAAGTATAGACCAATTTCCCTGATGAACATAGATACAAAAATCCTTAATAAAATTCTAGCTAATCAGATCTAAAAGTACATTAAAAAGAATACATCATAACCAGGTGGGCTTCATTCCAGGAAAACAGGACGGGTTCAAACATACACAAATCAATAAATGTAATTCACCACTTAAACAGAATTAAAAATAAAAACCATGTAATCATCTCAATTAACGCAGAAAAGGCCTTTGATAAAATTCAGCACCCTTTTATGCTCAAAACTCTGAAGAAGAGTTTTGAAGGGAAGATACTTTAATTATGTAAGATCCATTTACGACAGACCTATAGCCAACATTATGCTCAATGGAGAAAGACTGAAAGCATTCACTAAATTCAGGAACAAGACAAGGTTGTCCACTTTTACCACTCTTATTCAATATAGTCCTTGAAATCCAAGCCAGAGCTATCAGACAAGAGAAGGAAATGAAAGAATTCGAACAGGAAAATAGAAAGTCAAGTTGTCTCTATTTGCTGATGACATTATCCTATACCTAGACGACCAACTAGCCCGACCAGAAGAATTCTAGAGCTTATAAATGATTTCAGCAAAGTGGCTGGCTATAAGATCAATACTCATAAATTATTATGACTTATTCCTATACTCCAGCAACAAGTCCACGGAAGAAGAAATCAGGAACTCTGTCCCCATTCACAATCTCCTCAAAAAAAAAAAAAAAAAAAAAAAAAAATAAAAAAAAAATAAAAATACTTGGGCATCAATCTAACAAAGGATATAAAGGACCTCTACAACAAAAACTATCAAACACTTAAAAAAGAAATTGCACAAGATCTAAATAGATGGAAAAACATTCCATGTTCTTGGTTAGGCAGAGCCAATATAATCAAAATGGCCATTCTACCCAGAGTCCTATACAGGTTAATGCAATCCCCATCATGTCATCCTTCACGGATATAGAAAAAGCAATTCTCAAATTCATATGGAATAAAAGAAAACCCAGAATAGCCAAAACATTACTCAGCAAGAAAGAGGAAGCAGGAGGTATCTCAATTCCTGACATGCAATTATACTACAGGGCTATAGTAACAAAAACAGCATGGTAGTGGTATTAAAACAGAATTAAAAACCAATGGAATAGAAAAGAAGATTCTGAGACAAACCCCCCATACCCCCCATACCCCATAGCTATCTGATATTTGAGAAAGGGGGCAAATGCACAGAGTGAAAGAAGGATAGCCTGTTCAACAAATGGTGTTGGACAAATTGGACAGCCATATGTAGACAACTGAAATTGGATCCTTACTTCTTTCCCTGCACAAAAATTAAATCAAAATGGTTCAAAGATCTGCATATTAAATCAGCAACTTTACAATTGCTTGAAGAAGAAGTAGTATCAACACTATATAACATAGGGGTCAGCTCCGCCTTCCTTAACAAGAGTCCCATTGCATAAGCATCATAGTCCAGAATAAATGAATGGGACACAATTAAACTAAAAAGCTTCTGCACAGCTAAAGAAGTCAAGAGTATCAAAGAGAACCTACAGAATGGTAGAAAATCTCTGCCTGCTACACCTTGGACAGAAGGCTAATATCCAGAATATACAAAGAACTCAAAAAACTAAACACCAAAATCACAAATAATCCAATCAATAAATGGGCTATGGATCTAAAAAGAAATTTCTCAATGGAGGAAGTCCAAAAAGCCCATAAATATATAAGAAAATGCTCTACATCAATAGCAATCAGAGAAATGCAAATCAAAACTTCAATGAGATTTCACCTCCTGTCAGAGTGGCAAAAATGAAGAATACGAACAACAACAGATGCTAGAGGGGCTGTGGGAAAAGAGGAACACTGTCACATTGCTGGTGGGACTGCAAACTGGTTTAGCCAATCTGGAAAGCACTGTGGAGACTCCTCAAAAAATTAGGGCTGGAACCACCTTATGACCAGCTATCCCACTTCTAGGTATTTTCCCAAAAAGAGTTAGAATCAGCATATTATAGAGATAACGGCTTCATCAATATTTATAGCAGCTTAATTCAGTATAGCTAAACTATGGAACCAACTCAGACGCCCCTCACTTGACGAGCAGATTCAAAAACTTTGGTACATATAAACAATGGAATTCTACTCAGCTATTAGAGAAAAAGATATTATGGTATTTGCAGTCAAATGGATAGAGATGGAAAAAAAATTATGCTAAGTAAAATATCCCAAACTCAAGGGCCGAATGTTTTCTCTCATATGTGGAAGCTATAATTGGAAACAGTATGACAGATGGCTAAGCTAATAATAACCTCAACATGTATGAATTTTTACACAAGCAGGGGGAACCTCACCTAGGATGCTGGGGGACATGGGGAGAGGGACAGGGAGGGGTGGAGGGAATAGGAAGGATATCAAGGAGGCTGGAGGGAGGGAATATGGGGGAATCAACTCAGTGGGGAACCATCGACTTCCATGAGAAGTCCAAACAATTCAGGGACTAAGTAGGGGGCAACATGGAACCATAGGGAACCCAAGGGCAGGGAATCATGGAATGGCATCAGCCTTGGCTTGCTGTCATTATACATTTTTTCTTCATTGTTTGACAATGATTCCCTCCTAAAGTAGTAATTAAGAAGTGTGTTCTAGCAGGTGGAGTGGTGGCTCAGTGGTCTCGAGCTTGCCTGGCATGTGTGAGGACAGAGTTCAAACCTTAGCACCACCACACAACTAAGTGTCTGTAATGAAAACCAGATGACAAACTAAATAAAAGTTGATTCTTCCTCTTAAAAAAAAAAAAGAAAGAAAGAAAGAAAGAAAAAGAAGTGCAGTCTAGATTTTGATGCAAAGATACAGTCAAAAATAGCATGAGAATTTATGATAAAGACAATGTAAGTTAGCGGGGGGAAAGAGAAAATTATTTAATGAGTGACAATAAGACAGCTACTTAGCTCTTTGTGGGGAGTAGGAGATAGATGAAGTCTGATCACTGGTTTATTCTAGACAGAGAACAAAAAGGAAACAGGAGAAAGAAGAAGACCAGGTGGAAAATAACAGTAAACATGATTACTAGTAGAAAAGACTTTCTCTACTCAAAACGAGGTAATAAATCATAAGGAAAACATGGATATGATTAAATACTTTGAAAATTCTGTGCATTATAAATATCAAAGTTTAAAAGCAAATGAACTAGAAAAAGTGTTGCAAGTAAGATAAATTAGTAATATCATTAATAAATACAGCATGGGGAATGGGGAGTCTAAGCAGTAGGTACAGTGATTACCTGGCATGCATAAGGCCCAGGTTCAAACCCCAGCATCACATTCACAACTAAGTGTTGGAAAAATAAAGACCAGATGAAAAAATAAAGATTGATTCTTTCTCTCTCTTTAAAAAATAAATATATACAACATGGAAAGGGAATTTGGGGAATGATATAGGCCAAATTATAGTTACATTTTGTGCATGTATGAATATGTAAAAATGAATCCCACCATTATGTATAACTATTATGCACCAATAAAAATATGGAAAAATAAAAATGCTTAAAACAAAATAAATTTACTTGGGAAAAAAAAAAGGTAGGGATGGGACTGTCTATATACATGCGTGGCTTAAGAACCCAGGATATGTTTTAAGAAATGTATTGCTAAACTTTGTCATTGTGCAAACATCATTAATTGTACTTACACAAAAGAAGATGTCTACATCACGAGGTAACATAATCCTAAGAAACAACTGTTGTACATGCAGTCCATGATTGAGTGAAACATTGTGATATAACACATAACTATGTTTTTAAGCATACTTTATTAATTCCCTGGTTTATTACCTAAATAGAATTGAATGCAAATTGATCAGTAATTTCAAAGATAAACCAGAATGATTCTGGAAGTATAAGCTGGAATCCTATTAAGAGCGTAAACCTGGGCATCTGCACTCAGAATTTGTTTGGTTCTCAAACTTTAACACACAGAACTACTAGTAGGACCTATTAAAACACAAACTGTCAGTTCGACTCAAGATTTTGTGTTTTTCACAAGTTCCCAGGTAAAGTTAATGCTGCTGGTTCTGGGACCACTAGCATGACTAGTCTGTAGAGAGGAAAATAATGCCTCAAAACTACTTAGGTTTACGCATAAAATTCCATATGACTTTAATTTGACTCATCCATCGGGTATCTATCTGATCATCCTTAAATACTAGAATTATTCAGTCTGACTTGAGAGATTAAATGTCGAAACCATGGTGATTCAATCCAAAAGCTGCCCCATAATTCCTATGTGACAAAAACACAGGAGACATAGGAGTGAATAAAACAGATGCACTTAAATTAATGCTTACACCCCTCACACCCCTTACCTTTGCAACAAAGTAATCCCACATACTAAGTTCAGGAGGAATAAATTTTTCTTTGTAAGATGGTCTTTCTGCAGGCACTGGTGGTGGGGTAGCATCTTTTACAGGTCTTCCAGGGACCAGCATTCGCATGTTAAATCTCCTACGGTGTTTATCTATGTCTTCAGAAGGAACAGGAGGTGCTGAATAAAGATTTTTAAAAATCAGCATTTATTATACATCACTAATTCATAGAGTTAGACTTCTTTTCAACCCACTCTTGCCATGTTATAGTCAAGACCAAATTACTTATATCCAGGCTTCTAAATTTTTCTAGTTACTGCATCAGTGTTCCAGCAGTCATGGTAAAGCTGAAATGAATATCTTCCATGAAGTAGCCTATTTGCTATACAGAATAAGAATTAAAATAATTTTCCATAAAATGAATTAAATAAGTAGTATGTTTAGTAAATATTAAAAAGTGAGTGAGGAGGCTGGAGTGGTGTCTCAGTGGTTGAAGTGCTTATGTAGCATCCACAAGGATCCGGGTTCAAACCCCAGCACCACATACACAACAAAGTGTTGGAAAAACGAAACTCAAATGAAAACTTAAATAAAGTTGACTCTATCTTTCCATTTCTCTCCCTCTCTTAAAAAAAAAAAAGAGTGATTATTTCTGGATATATCTTTCAAGAAAGATTCAATGAATATAAAGGATATAAAACATGCCTTAAAAAGGTAGAAGCCCCATGAGAAGGAAGGAAAAGACAACAGGAACAAATGACCAAAAGAGCTTTTGGTAAACATCACTTGTGCTACATAGAAATTAGCAAGGGAATAATTACAAGATCAAAGTCTAGAGTTAGGCTACGACCAGCCTGTGGATCTGAAGTTAGGAATTTATCTTTTGGGTAATTTTCACTAGTCCCAAGATGAGGTATGATCTATTTGATTAGAGGGAAAGATGGAAGATAGCATAAGAAGAAACTGACTAGTATGGTAGGGTATTAAACCAGAGGGAGGGTTTTAGACATAAGGAATACATAAAAGAAAAATCAAAAGGTTTACCGGGGCTGGAGCAGTAGCTCAGGGTTGGAACACTTGCCTGGGATGTGCAAGGACCCAAGTTCAAACTTTAATACAACATATATAATTAAATGCCAGAAAAACAAAGGTCAGATGAATAAATAAATAAAAATTGATTCTTTCTGTCTCCCTCTCTCTTAAAAAAAAAAGTGTGGGGGTGGGCATTAGGAATTAATTGGATATAGGAGGCCAAAAAAACAGAACAAATTCATCAGCTATAACGTCAAATTATATCCAAAACATGACCACTTTTCGTTCTGCCTGTGACTATTATATTTTTTCAAATCTTTAATTTAGGTGAAACTTACATAGCACAAAATTAACCACTTTAAAGTACACTCCTCAGTAGTATTCAGTATATGTATAATGGTATTCAACCACCACCTCTGTCTAGTCCCAAAGCATGTATCACCCCAAACTGAAACCCACACCTACTAAGCAATCACTCAATCCATCAATCTGTTTTCTGTCTTTATGGATTTACCTATTCTGGGTACTTCATATCAATGGAGTCATAAGATATGTGACCTTTTTGTCTGGTTTCTATTACTTAACATAATATTTTCAAGGTTCATGCATACTGTAGCATGAATCCATACTTTATTCCCTTTTATGGCTAACACGTCACATTGTGTTCATCCTTTCATCCTTTAAGATAACCCACAGTTATCTTTTAAGTGGACAATAGGTTCCCCAGGTATCCTACTTTCATTATTGCTGCACAGTTTGTTTCCCAGAAAGTAAGCATGAGTGGTTATTTTGAAAACCTAAATCAGATTGTGTCGCTCCTTTTCTGGAAAGTTTTATTTCTAGTAGTTTCCCATCTTTCTTTAAAGCAACAACTTAAGTCTTCATCATGATCCACAAAACCCTTAATGACTTTTGCCCAAGCTACTTCCCTGACCTCATCGCCTAAGATACTCCCCCTGTTCATGATAGCCATTATGGCCTCCTCACAGTTCCTGGAAAAGGCCAAATTCAATCCTACCTCACAACCTTTTTGTTTACTTATTCCTTCTGCCTGGATTGATCTGACCCCACTCACATCCCCCATAACTCCATGGTGTGATTCCTGACTTCTCTAGAGCTCCACTCAAAATGCTATCCCATCAGAAACATGTATTCAGACCACCTTAACTAAACTGCTCACACCCCCATTCCTTCATCATTCTCTTTCTCTGCTTCATTTTTAGCATACTTAAATTCTATATATTTATATATTTGCTCATTGTGTCTACCTCCAGTAGATGTCAACTTCAAGGGTGTAAGGGCTATCTTGTCTTCTTCACTCTCCTATCTCTAAAGCCTAGAACATTGCTTAGCATAAAGTAGATACTAAGTAACTGAGTAAAGAATACATTCTTCAAGGTTTTAAGCATGAATGATCTGATGAATAGAATAATCACAAGAAAGAAATAGAAAATTCCAGAAGAAAAAGAATTTAGGGGAAAAACCTTCAAGTTTAAAGTGGACTACAATTAAAAAGAAAGAGGCAAAGAGACATTCACATATAATGGAGGTAGAAGCAACAGGAGCTGGTGAGATCACTTCCCTTACATTAACTTACACAGTAAGGACTATATTTTAAATGTCACTGATTTTCAAGGTAAAATTTCTAAAAACATAAGCAAGTCTTTTAATATCTGAAATTATTTACATTTATCACACATTTGTATTGTTATAAAACTTATCTTACCTGAAATGCTTTCTGATTGTCTTCGAGGCTTCACAACAAGTTTCACACCCCCTCCAAAAACAGCAGCCCACATTCGGTTATTTAATGGGTGGGCTGCAAGCCGAAACAATTCATTGGAAGAATTTGTGGCAAGGGCATGTATCAATAAACTTAAGTAAACAGCAACAACAGCTTCACACAACAAAACATTCAATTTTGGCTGATCTTCATCTTGGGCTGAACTCAAAAGACTAATCAGTGAACTCACACCTGCAAATGTATAGAATTTCATAAGAAGTATATCAGCATAAAGCACCAGAAAGAAAAAATAGCCAAATTTACAGTATAGTCAAAATTATACATTTACATTCTATAAAAATAAAAAATTCAATTATCTGAGCAACAAAACAAGTGACAGGAATGAATCATAATTTAAACAATAAGAATCTACTAGTCTATACTGAGTGAATTACTAAATAAAAAAAAGAAAAGAGAAAGTTCTTCCTTACAGAATTTTAACTAATAAACAAAAGGATGACAGAATTAGAAAAGCACCATCTAGTCACCCCACAGTATTATCTGATTTGGATGGGAATCATAACTGGATGCTAAAATGTAATATTTTACACAGTAACTCTTCAAAAAATTCCGATTAATTGTAAAAGAAACAATAGTGACTTCATAAAGTAGAAACCTAACAGAAACCATGCTACCAAGTGATCAAAGTTAAAAGCACAAGTAATGGGAACAACTGATATCAAGTGCCTCTTGATACTTTGTACTGAGAAGGGCTTATCTTTTTTGTGGTGCCCCTAACAAAAAATTTAATCTAAAATTAAAAAAAAAATCAGAAAAGCCCAAATTGAGGGATATTCTAAAAAATTAACTAGCCAATACTCTTTGAAAGTGTCCAAGTCATAAAAGACAAAGGAAGATGGAGAAAATTTATATATCATTCAAGGAGACTGAGACATTATAGCTAAATGCTAAATGGAGAAGAAACAGATGTGGGACAACTGTTAAAAATTTTTTTGAAGTCTGTAGATTAGAGAAAGGTATTGTATCAATGTCAAAATGTTAAATTTGGTAATTTAGTAACTTTTCTGCGGTTCTGTAAGAACATATCTATTTTTAGGGAAAATACACTGAAATACTTAGATACAAATGGATATCCTGCTTGCAATTTAATACCAAATATTTCAGGAAAAATTATCCTTAGATACACACATATATAGAGTCAGTAAGTGAGAAGAAGGAATTAAAAAAAAAAGCAAGAATGACAAAATGTTAAGATTTGGGAGATATGGGTGAAGGTTATACAGAAATTCTTTATATACTATTTTTGCAACTTTCTTTTAAGTCTAAATTTATTTCAAAATAAGGATTTAAAACAAAACCAACATATTTCTAGAAACCTATGCTTAAATTAGTTTTAAATACATAAGGTACAGAAGAGAGTGGAGAAGGCTTGAAATAAATGATGTGGAAATGAAAAAGAAAGCTACCCAGAAAAAGAGAAGGAATGATAAACAGCATAACATACGTAGCACAGAATGGTCACTCCTGTCCTAGTATATAAATTTACATTCTTGAGGGAAGTCTATAGCAATAAATGCCTATACCATATAAACAAATCTCAAATAACCTGATAATGCACCTCAATATCTTAGAGGAAGAAGAAAAAAAAATCAGTAGAACAATAAAAGCAGAGCAGAATACATGAACAGACTGAATTAGAACAAGTTATACTTTATGCTTCTATAATCATGTCATTGTATATTTACTGTCATATATACCTAAAAAGAACCAATAAAAAATGAAAGACTAAAAAAGCAATACAAAGGATCAATAAAACCAATAGTAGGTTCTCCAAAAAGACAAAGAGCTAAACAAAGAGAAAGAGAACACACAAGTAAAATTAGAGATTAAAAAAAGGAGACATTATAACAGATACTACTGTAATTCAAAGGATCACAAGTGAATATTTTGAAAAGCTATATGCCAAAAATTGGATCCTTTGGAAGAAATGAACAAATTTCTAGATGTATATGACCTATCAAAATTGAACTAAAAAGGATATGAAAATCCTTTAGATCAATAGCAACTAATGAGATTGAAGAAGTAATAAAATGTCTCCCAACAAAGAAAAGCCCTGTTATGGTCTGAATGTGAGGTGTCCCCAAAAAGCTCATGTGTGACAATTCGGGAAGGCTGAGGTGAAATGATTGGGTTATAAGACCTTTAACCCAATCAGTGAGTTAATCGGGATTAACTGGCAGCTGTAGGCTGGTAGGTTGTGGCTAGAGGAGGTGGGTCATCGGGGGGAGGGGCGTGCTTTTGGGTTATATATTCTGTATCTGGCAAGGAGTATCTCTCTCTGCTCTGCTTCTTGATGTGACACCTTGAGCTCTCTGCTTACTACAGCCATGCCTACCGCCATGCTGTTCTGCCTCGCTAGAGCCCCAAGGAATGGAGCCAACCTTGTGTGGACCAAGACCTCTGAAACATGAGCCCCTATATAAACATTTTCCTCCTAAAATTGTTCTTGTCAGGTCATTTAGTTGCAGCAGTGAAAAAACTGACTAAAACAAGCCCATTACCAAATGGATTCACTATTAAATTTTATCATACTTTTAAATAAGAACCAAAACCATTCAATACAATAGGGAAGAAACCCTTTGAAACTCATTCAACAAAGTCGGTATTATCCTGCTACCAAAACCTGGTAAGGACAGAACAAAAAAAGAAAACTATAGACCCATATTCCTGATAAAAAATATATGCAAAAATCCTCAATAAGATGAGTATAAATTGAATTCAACAGCCTATTAAAAAGGTCACACACCATGATAAAAGTTGGTTTCATTTCAAAGATGCAAGAATGGTTACACTTACACACACACACACACACACACACACACACAGACACATCAGTAAATTTATTACAACACAAAAACAGACTCAAGAATTAAAAATTGAATGATCATCTCAATAGATGTGTGTTATGGTTTGGATATGTGGTGTCTCCTGAAAGTTCATGTCTAAAATGATGCAAGAACATTTAGAGGTGAAATGATTAGATCAAGAGATGACAGCATTATCAGTGGCTTAATCCATTGATATGGACTAACTGGGTGGTAAGTGTAGGTGGATATGGTGTGGCTGGAGGTATATATAATTCGTCCTACATGAGTGGAACTGTCTCTCTGCTTCCTGGCTGTTCTTTCCTGAGCTGCTTTGTTCCACCACATCCTTCTGTCATAATGTTCCACCTTACAATGCACCCAGAGCTATAGAGCCTGCTGACCATTGACTAAACCTCTGAAACCATGGTCCAAATAAACTTTTTCTCTTCTTAGTTATTCTTGTCAGGTATATTGGTCACAATGATTTACAAAAAAAAAACTGACTAAAATAGAAGTTGGTACCAAGAATGGGGTCATTGCTGTAACTAACCTGACCATATGTTGGTTTGTAGAAGGAAGAATTTTGAAAAATTCAGAGATGGAAGCTCAAAAAGCTTTAGAATGTTATGAGTGGAGCTTAATGGATGATTCTGGTAGGATCTCAGACCACAATGCCAATAGGATTGTGACAGTAAAGACTAAGCTCACAAGGTTTTAAAGGAAGAGAGTTCTGTTGTAAATTGGACTAGAGGCTGTTCATGTCCTGTTCTGGCAAAAAAGTTGTCTATATTTTGCCCATGACCTGGGATTTCTGTGAGGCTGAAGTAAAAGGTGATGAAATAGTTAATCTGGTAGAAGAAACTCTTCCTAAGTCCCTATTTCTCCCTTGTGGAAAGGAAATGTTTACCCTGTGCCATTATAAGTAGGACATATGTAACTTGTTTTTTATTTTTCTAGTGGCTCACACTGAGAGTTTACCTTGAGTCTTAAGAGACTTGGACTTTTGGCCAATGCTAAAACTGTTAAGACCAGGAGATTCTTGGAAATGGAATAAATGCATTTTGCACTGTGAAACAGGCATGAGCTTTGGGAGCCAGGGGCAGAATGTTATTGCTTGAATATGTGGCATCTCATGTGTGAAACAATGTACAAGACAACGCAAGAACATTCAGAAGTGGGAAATGACTAGATTATGAGAGTTGTGGCCCAATTGGTGGCTAAATCCACTGATATGGATTAACTGAGTGGTAAGTGTAGGCAGATGGAGTGTGCCTAGAGGAGGCAGGTCACTGGTGGTGTGCCCTTGGGTTATAAGTTTTGTCCTTAGTGAGCAAAGCACTCTCTCTGCTTCTTGGCTATTATGTCTTGAACTACTTTGCTCTGCCATACCCTTCTGCCATGATATTCTACCTTATCTCAAGCTGAATTATAAAATCTGCTGAAATGGACTAAACCTCTGAAACCATGATCCAAAATAAGCTTTCCTCCTCTTAAACTGTTCTTGTCAGTTACTGTGGTCAAAGCAATAAAAAAGCTAAGTAAAACAATACAGAAAAAAAGCCTTTGATAAAATTCAAAATCCCTTTGTGATAAAAGCACTGAATAAATTAGGTATAGAAGGGTCATAACTCAACATAATAAAGTCTATATATGAGAAATTCATAGCCAACATCATACTAAATGGGAAAAAAACTAAAAGCATTTCCTCTAAGAATCAGGAACAAGAGTATCCTATTGTTATATTGTCTACACATAATATATAACAGGGGCTGGAGTGGTGGCTCAGCAGTTATGGTGTTTGCCTGGCATGCGCAAGTATGCGAGTTTGAACCCCAGCACCACGTACACAACGAAATCTCGGAGCAACGAAAGCCACATGAAAAACTAAATAAAACTGATTCTTTCTCTCTCACTGTCCCTCTCTTAAAGAAAAAAAAGAATATATAACAAAGAATCTCAACTATGTACAACTCTAATGCACCAATAAAAAATATGGGAAAAGCTGGGCATGGTGGCACATGCCTGTAATTCCAGCAATTCAAGGGGCTAAGGTAGGAGAATTATAAATTCAAAGCCAGCCTCAGAAACTTAGGCCCTATGAAACTTAGTGAGACCCTCTCTCAAATTAAAAGAGGTGGGTAAATATGTGGCTCAGTGGTTAAGTGCCCCTGGGTCCAATCCCTGGTACCCCACCCAAAAAAAAGGGGTATTCACTCTCACCATTCTTATTCAATACAATACTGGAACTTTTAGCAAGAGCAATCAGGCAAGAGAAAAGAACAAAAGTGATACAAATAGGAAAGACGGAGGTCAAATTGTTTGCAAACGATATAATTCTTATATAGAAAATCATAAATTACCAAAATCCTTTTAGAACTGATAAATTCAACAAAGTAGAATGCTACAAAATCATACAAAAATCAGTAGATTTTCTATATGCCAATAATGAACTCTGAGAAAGAAATCAGGAAAGTAATCCAATCACAATAGCCACAATAACTACATACATACATACATACCTAGGAATAACCTTAAGTATGTGAAATATCTCTACACTGAAAATTATACAAAACTCTAGAACGAAACTGAAGAAGACACTAGAAGGTAAGAAGACCTAACATATTCATGGATTGGGAGAATGAATATAGTTTAAATAGCTACACTACCCAAAGTAATCTACAAAGTTAGCACAATGCCCATCAAAGCATCAATGACACTCTTCACAAAAATAGAAAAAAACAGTCCTAAAATTCTTATGGAAGCATAAAATAACCCCAATTAGTCAAAGCAATCATGAGTAAAAAAAAGCAATGTTAGAGGCATCACAATAACTGGTTTCAAAACATACTATAGGGCCACAATAAAAACAAACAAACAAAAAAACAGCATAATACTGGCATAAAAACAGACTGGCAGACAAATGGAATAGAACAGGAACCAGATATAAATCCATACATCCTCAGCCAATAGGTTCTTGACAAGGTGCCAAAAGCACACAATGGAGAAAGGATCTTCAGTAAGAGGTGATCAGAAGACTGAATATCCACACGTAAAGACTGAATTTAGACCGTTCTCTCTCATTTTGTATAAAATTAACTCAAAATAGATTGAAGACCTTGATAAAAGACACAAAATTTTGAGACTAGTAGAGGGAAGCACTTCATGATATTGGCACAAGCAGTAATTTCTAGGATACGATTCCTAATGGCTTAGGAAACAAAAGTCAGAATTGATAAATGGGACAATCAAATTAAAAAGCTTCAGTACAGCAAAGGAAACAAATAACAGAACAAAGAAACAACTCACAAAATGGATGAAAATATTTCCAGCTATTCATTTGACCAAGGATTAATATCCAGAATATAAAAAGAACTCAAAAACTTAACAGCCCCCCCAAAAGCCACAAATAATCCAATCAAAAACAGGCAAGTAATATGGATAGATAATTCTCAAGAGAAGCACAAATGGTTAATAGACTTGAAAAAATGTTCCACATCTTGAACCATCAGGGAAATACAAATCAAACTACTGAAATTTAACTTTAGTCTGATTACAATAGCTGTTATCAAAAAGATAATAATAAATGCTGATGAGGATATGGAGAAAAACAAACCCTTATACACTGTTGATGGGAATGTAAATCAGTATAGCCACCATGGAAAAACTGTGCAAAGGTTCCTCAAAACACCAAAAATAGTGCTACCCGTATGATTTAGCTTTTCCACTTCTGGGTATATAACTGAAGAAAATGAAGTCACCATACAAAAAAGACACCAGCACAGCCATATGGCACTATTTACAATAGACAAGACAGAGAATCAGCCTAGGTGCCTTGTCAACAGATAAGTAGATAAAGAAAACACGGTATAGCTGGGCACGATAGTGCTCACCTATAATCCCAGCAACTCAGGACACTGAGGCAGGAGGATTACAAAATAGAGGACAGCTTTAGAAATTTAGTGAGAACCTGTATTAAAATCTAAAACAATAAGAAGGGCTGGCTGGGCACAGTGGCAGGTACCTATAATCCCAACGACTTGGGAGGCTAAGACAGGATGACCAAAAGTTTAAGGCAAGCCTCAACAATTTAGCAAGACCCTGTCTCAAAATAAAAAATAAAAAAGGCTGGGGATGCAGCTTACTGGTAAAGTACCACTGGGTTCAATCCTTAGTATTTAAAAATAAAAAAAAATAAAAAGGGCTGGGGACGTAGCTCAGTGGTAAACTGCTACTGGGTTTAATACCTAGCATTCATAAGCCCACCCTCACACAAAGAAAATATGGTATATTTAGACAATGGAATATTTTTGAGCCATAGAGAAGAATGAAATCATGTGATGTGCAAGAAAAATAAACTGAACTGGAAGATATCATGTTAAGCAAAATGAGGCAGAAAGAAAGATAAGTAAGTATTGTAGGTTTTCTCTCATTTCAAACAAATATATCTGAAAGAAGAGGAACAATTAAGCACTGGGAAGGGGTGGCAGGGAAGGACAGAGGGAAGAGTGAGAGAGGGTAGAAGGAGGCAGGGTGGATGTGATCAATGCACAATATATGCATGTACGGAAATGTCAGTAAAACTAAGTTTCTATAATTTACCAATATACATTAAGAACTACAATTTAAAAATAAAAAAGGAAATTGCTTAACAGATTTCAACACACACACATGCATGCGCGCGCACACACACTCTTAAAATTCTCACCAGGCCACTGAGCAGGAGGCGAGTTTGGGGTTGCATGTTCTTCAATGCTTTCTGTCCTCAGCCTTCGACGATCACTTAAAAGAAGTCCTTGATAAGCCATTCCTGTAAACTGATTTCCTTCTGTTTGACTGCTAAAACAAATAGGTTCTGTTATTTTTCATACCCAGAGAGGTAATAAGCAATTATGCTATAAACAATCCATCTTAGATGATTATTTTTTAAAAGAAGTTCTTAATACTGAATTCATTGTTCTAATGAGAATTTATTTTAGAAAGTTCTTGAAATTAGTTGTAAATGCTTATTAAAAAGTTTTTTAAAACAGAATATCAATTTTTACTACATTGGGCAAAGGATATTTACTCTTTTAAATTCTTTTCCTAAATCAACAGAATATTTTAAAAATCTTTTCTATTTGTGTTCATTTTTTTTTTAAGTGTGAAGTAAGCAGACTGCCATTAGTTTAGATACAGTGGATGGAAAGTTTCAGGGTACTAGTTTGTTGGATTTCTTAGTTCTGCAAAGTCACGCAAGCTTACTCTGAATTTAAAAACATGAGCTAAACTCTGGAGAATCGTATTTTAGAAATATCTAAACCTGAAGCCAAAATCACTAAATATTTATTTCCCTCTTCACAATAGCTCTTTTTGTGAAATTGGAGGAAATACAAAAGCAGAAAGTAAAGTAGACCTAAGAACTGGAAAGTATGTATTTGAAAACAAAGTATTTGAATTCTCATTTGTTGCCATTTTAGCCAGTGACTGATATAAAAAAGTTATCAATGTTCATTTAGATGATGATCCCAACTAAACCAACTTTTTCCCACTTATTTATATTTACAGACCTTTGGAGTTATTTAGACATGGCCTAATTGGGGTAAAATCAGAGCACAGGCCATTCTGAAGGAACAGCTCCTAATGAACATCATATTATTTCACAAAAGGCTGCTAAATTTACAAGTAAAAAGTCTAGACATTTTAACACAAATTTCAAATCTATTTTTTTATTTATTAATATACTTCATCTAAATCTGGGTCATCTTTCCAAGTGATTTCAATTTCTTAGAACTTACATTGTCCTAGTCATTAAAATGCAAAGGATATATGCATGAATGAAGGCAATATGACATTTACAAAAATTCAAACCATTACTTTTACTTGATATCACTTCCAAAGACTTTTATATCATACTTAAATGGTTAAAATTTACTTTAATAATTCAATTTTAGACAAGTAATTGTCCAGTTTTCAGGTTTTTATCCCAACTGAAAACCAGTTAAAAATAATAGAAGCTAATCCAATACAATAAGACATAATTCCTTAGGAAAAAAATTAGAAAAATTTTAGTATAAATTATTTTGGACAGTAAGCTTTTCATTCTTGAAAACAAATAGATGGTAATGAAGATAACTTATGTTTACTAGTTGTCATTTTCTATATTTATCTGTTGTTCCTGGGAGGTAACTAAACAAATAATCATTTTATTTCAGATTCTATATCAGTCATATTTGGTGATTTCTCAGTTCCTATGAAACAGAACCCTAATAAAACTGTGGAACAATTGTTTTTGTTGTATTAATACTATTTTGGGTGAATTTTTTTTTTTTTTACCTGTAGCTATGACTGTCACATAATGCTTGGTAAATTGATGCAGAAAGTGATGCTGCTAGTGAATGAAGTGTGTGCACCTAAAACCAAAACAGCCACAATTACATTTTGTACTAACATTTCTACATAACAGCAGTATCTTAAAAATTAGAAATTACTCAAGAAACTAGCAATCTCTTAAGAAGGACTAGGATCCTATATTAGCCTTCTAACTCTGATTTAAAATTTCTAAGTCTCACCCATCTTTATATACATAACCACAATAAAACTAACTCATTCACACATATTATCAAATATTAACTTACTGTGAACCTGCCACCTACCAGGCCCTAAGCAAAGCAACAATTTGATATTACTGGGATTTGTCCCAGACTACTAACAGTTAGCTTAACTTGTGGTAATGTAAAAAAAAAATTTTTTTATAAAGTAGAACCAAAAAAGTACAGAATTTTCAGTTTTTTTTATAAAGCTTATCTTATAAATTTTCCTTGATAACAATTCTCAATTTTATTAAAAATGAAATCTGTTTAGTAAGTATATTAATCTCTGTGTGAAATGACTGATTTCCTAGAAAGCAAATAATCTATTTAATATTCATAAGTAAGGAATAGTATAAAAAGTTTAAAAGTTCTCCATATAACAGGGAAAAAACACATCTGAAATGCCACACTGAATGAACATTTTTCAAACTCATAAAATCTTAAAATTTGAAGGGACTTTAGAAATTCAGACTTTTTGAAAACCTTACCCAAATTTCTATGAACTGGAAATGTTTATGGGAACTTGTATAAATTTTATGACTTTTCTATATGTCCACCTTCATGAACCTAACAATTTAAGGAACCCCTGCTAAAATGTGGATGCAAATTAATTTATACTATGGAATGGAACCCTCTACTAAGTTGGCATGATCAGTAAAATCTCAGAGATCAAACATGTTGTCAAACAAAAGAAATAAAAATACTAGGGACTTTAAATGTGCATCAACCACAGGAACTAAGAAGAGCAGAGCACAAATGCACTTAAGTTGATACAGTGGAAGTCCGTTTAACTCTCCAGATCCTGCCACGCTCCCTAGTGTTTCTAGGAATATAACAACTTTCAAGTTCCCAGCACAGGGTAAAGGCTTAATCTGAGGTAGTAACTCTGCCAAAATTCTCATTTCCCTAAACTACTGCATAGTCTTCAATAAACACAATCACCCAGGAAACAGTAACAAAGATACTTTCTCTGGAACCTTTTTTGATCAATCATGGTTCTCTCCCAGGTATTCCTCAACTTATATTTTATAGCACTTTGGCATGTAAACATAGTCACAGATATTTTGAATTTAATGATTCATTTAAGGGAATGTATGCTCTAAAGCAATAGTAAGTGGCAAGAATACTGCTATAAAATAGATTTTATTATCAAAAAAGCATACCTGTCTTAAAGGAAGACAATAACTTTTACACATAAGAAAAGTGCTTACTTTTATATTACATTGGATAGTCCTGAACTGATTAGAAATGAAAGGTAGCACATAAAAACATGTGAGAATATTTTCTGTTGTTAGTAAAAACTGGAGGACATACAAATACAATGTATTTACACTCTCGGCATGTACAACATCAAATTTGATTACCAACACTACATTACCTTCACATCTTCAATACTGGGATGAGGCGGTGTTTTCATCTGAACAATGGTATAAAGTATATCATGGATGTGATTATTTAAGTACAATACAGGATTAGCTATGACTGTTTTTGTCGAAGCAATACTTGCTGAAAGCAGAGGTAGTGTGGTAGGCAATGGTAGTGGAGACTGGAGCTGCTTTACTGTAGTTTCCTACAGGTAAAAGTAAATTTTTTAATTTCAAAGTAGTTAAAATGAAGTAGGAAAAAAATAACAGTTATCTTGACAAAATACTGGAATAAATACTTGAGTAAAAGTGGTATGTTCATCTGCTTATTCACTCGCTCTACAAAAATTTAATGAGCACACAGTATGTATCAGATACTATGCTAGATGAAGAAGATACAAAGATGAGAGTTACACTCTCAAGATTTTAAGCATACTTCTAATTACCCAAACTTTCATCTAAAGAAAAGTATACACACAAACATATGCCTCCTATGAACAGAGATGTTCAATATATTTAGATTAATGCATAAATAGCTTTATAGCCCTAACTGTAAGGACCACTGAAATTACTAAAATAGCTAAGATTTAAAACAAAACAATTACCTGTTGTGATTCTTGTAGCAAAAACTTGAGTTCCATTCTTACTGAGGCCAGACCACCACCTTGGGCCCCATGAAGGCTACAATAACTTAAAAATACTCTTAGCAGATCTTGGTTTTTCTGTAACCACAACTTTCGTCTTTCTGCGTGCTCTCGTTTAGCCTGCAATCTTCGTCTTTCTATTTGGTGGCGCTCATAGGAACCAATATCTGGTTTATCTACCATTTCTTCCTGATCCAGAAGATCACTCTCTACTTTGGAATATGTTTTGCTGGGATATTCTTTAGTAACTGATTCATGATTACATATGTCATGCAAGGCAGCGATTTCCTTTTCAAGCCAGTTATAGAGCTGAAATCTGAGCTTTCCTCCATCTACTTCATAACCTGTAGCCAAAGTTCTTAGTTCAGTCATAAGGATCTTTAAACAAGCTCTGAATTTTAGTTGTTCAGCAATCACATCAACTTCAGCATCACCTTCAGGATGATCTTCCTGAGGAGTCAATAACATTTTAGGGTCTGAGGCCTTCAAATATTCTTGTCCATCTTTTCCCCTAGCATCTGTACTTTTCATTAATAAACCAACGGCATCTTCATCCTCTTCTAAGGCACTATCGTGATCATCATCCCAATCAAGATTAAGAGGTTCCTCATCAACTTTAACAATTGGCTGACTCCAGTCAAACTGTGATGAAGTTACATTTGACCAGTCAATGCCAGAACTCCTATTGCCATCACTCAAGGTTTTCGATTCTGTAGATACATCACTCATTTTTTCAGAAACAAAGTCAGGCTGATCTTTTCTTAAAGGTAAGGCAGACATTTTAGTTACTTTTGGAATTTTGGAAAGTACCTCCAGAGCTAGAACAGGGCATCCAACCTTAAAATGAGCATTTGCAGTGGTAAAGAATAATTTTCTCTCTATGAGGTTAATTTTATCAGCAAAAGTTTTCTCAGTTTTGAGACCTAAGGTGGCCCAAGTTCCTTCAGGGGAGGCAAGGTTTCTTCGAAGAAGCAAAGGATGTGTTCGAAGGTAGTTGTAAAAACTAAATACCACGGGGTTACAAGATTTGATGATACCTACAGAAATCAAACAGACACAATCACAAGTTGGTGTTAATTTATACGTTTACTATAGAAGAATAAAATATGTCAACCTTTCTTCATAATAAAGGACACATAAATAACCTTGGATAGGTTAAACTATGGTACATTCATATAACCATTAAACTATACAGCTGGGGCTGGAGTTGTGGCTTGGCAGTTACTCTCTGCCTCTCTCTTACTGTCCTTCTCTTGTTTAAAAAAAAAAATAAAAACAAAAAAAATACAGCTGAAATAAAAAGAATTTCCCTGTATTCTATGGAATGATATCCAGGATATATTATATAAAAGAAGATGCAGGAATTGCATACAGCAGCTACCTTTTATCTAAGAAATTAGAGAAGGGATACAAACACACTCATATTTGCTTATATTTTTTAAATGAAGGAAAGCACACACATGCACAATTTTAATTGGTTCCCATAAAAGAGAGAAGAATACAAGGAAAAAAGCTAGATTTGTCTGAAAAACACCTTGGTTTTGTATATTTTATTTCAAAACCACATCAACATTTTATATATATATTTAAAAGAAAACTAAATTTTAAAAAGTAAATCACAAAAAGCAAATTCATTTATTGCAGCATTAAGAGACTGAACCCAAGGGCGCTGTACCACTGAACACATCCCTACCCCTTTTTTATATTTTGAGAAACGATCTCACTAAGTTACTGAGACTGGCCTCAAACTTTCAATCCTGCTGCTTCAGCCTTCCAAGTCACTGGAATTATAGGCAGGTATCCCACAAAACTAAATGAATCTGTATATAAAATTGGCAGTATAACCACACCGACACAAATTATAAAAAATGACTTTAAAACAAGAAAACTGACTATATGTCCTTAGTAAAATATATTATAAAAATAAATGGCATACTGTTTGGATACATGGGTATATTATCATTTATTTAGCTATTCTGTTACAATGTCCCCATTATTGCAAACAAGGCTGACAAATACCTTCCAGGAGCTTAAAAGATCCTAATTATTTGGATTAACCAATAGTAAAGAATATTTACCACTTGTACATCAAACTAACCTGTGTAACACCCAAATGTGTCAAAAATGGCTATATAATTATATAATAAGAGTTAATCAATGTGGCAAACGTTCTATATGGGCTTTATTTGTTTTGGTTTTGGTACTTAGGGACTGAACCCAGGGGTACTCAACCACTAAGCTTTATTCCCAGCCCTTTCTATTTTTGGACAGGGTCTCCCTAAGTTACCTAGGCTGACCTCAAACTTGTGATTTTCCTGCCTCAACCTCTGGTGTATGCTTTTTATATATATAAATGAAATCAGAACACTATGATAATTCTACTTACATTTTTCAAAAATATAATTATGAGAACAAAAATGTGTGTGAAGTCTTTTTAGTATTACTTAAATGATGACAAGATGCTAGTCTTTAAAATAAATATTGCTGCCTGGGTGTGGTGGCAAATGCCTGTAATCTCAGCAGCTTGGGAGTCTGAGGCAGGAGGATCACAAGTTCAAAGCCAGTCTAAGCAATTTAGTGATGCCATAATCAACATAGCAAGAACCTGTCTCAAAATAAAATATAAAAAGGACTAGGGATGTGGCTCAGCGGTTAAGCACCCCTGGGTTACATCCCTGGTACCGCTGGTACTGAATGAATAAATGAATAAATAAATATAGTCTAATTTTTTAGCTTCACAAGAAATTCTCATAATTTCTTAAAGTTGAAAAGTTAGGGCAGGAGCAGTGGCTCAGTGGTTATGGCACTTGAATGGCATGCACAAGGACGCAGGTTCGAACCGCAGTACCACATACACAACGAAGGGTCAGAGCAACAAAAACCACATGAAAAACTAAATAAAACTGATTCTCCCTCTCACTGTGCCTCTCTCTCTTTAAATACAGAAAATAAAATTAAAAAGTTGAAAAGTGAATCCGGGGAGCTGGAGAGGTGGTTCAATGGTAGAGTGCTTGCCTGGCATGCAAGAGGACCTGGGTTCAAAACCCAGCACCACATACACAACTAAGTGGTGGAAAAACAAAACCCAGATGAAAAAATTAAAAAAAAACTGAATCTCTCTCACCAGTCTCTTAAAAAAAAAAAGATACGTAGATAAATTTAGTAATGATATTTCTAAAAATCCAAATGCATATAAATTCAGAAGCTGTTTTCCTTTAAAAAAGCAAGAGGAAACCTATTAAACATCCTACCTTGATGCTCATCTTCCTCCTTAGGTGTTTGTTCCAGCAATGTGTCCAAGGCGTGAGTGTAATCTTTCATCACCCAATAGGCAAGACTACGCAGAAAAGGATCAGGATGTAATCTTTTGCAATCGAATCCTGAGCCATCCTTTTGGCAACCCAAAATCTTCTGATTCAAGATGGATATGTAAGTGGATGAAGTCTCAAATTCAGACTCATATAAACGGGCAATAACCATGGCTAGCTGAATATCTTCCATTTTCTCTAGACATACCTATAAATTTTAAGAAATAATTATCTTATTTAGTGATCATTATTTAGAGATGAAATAGCCCACAAATATTCTTAAATTGACTCCTATAACAGTAAAATGAGAAGGTCCAGATGTTGAGACAATGAAAGGTAGTTAAATGATAGCTTGATAGGAAATTAAGGAAGATTAAGAATAAGAGCCTAGAACTCGGAAGCTTGCCTTTATGAGCAATGACCTGGGTTGGATCCACAACATGACACCAGATTTAAAAAAAAGAAGTTCTCTTCTTCACTTCAGTATCTTCTAAGCTAAATTTTTCATTTCAAAATTATAAGCATTTATAATTTTTTAAAAATCATATGCCTCAAATAATTGTGAAGATACTAATTTTAAATTTAGAGAATTTTGGCTTTATTAGATAGTTCCTATTTCTTCTATCATGTAATATTTTCTATTCTATTTTCCCATCACCTATTAGGACTGCTCATAATGATAGTGAGTAACTTAAAAGGAAGACAATATAAATAAACAGGAAAATTAACAATGTTCTCAGAATCACTTGCCGGGATTATATATTTAAAAATGCAAAGTTTTACCTCTCATATTTCTTTTTCCAATATCTAACAAGACAATATCAAAGAAGAATATAAATTACTATTTTAGTTTCTTATCAATTAATTTCATTTAGAAGGAAAGAACATAAAATATCTGCTGTTCCGAAGAAGATAAGGAGGATGTAACCTAATGTAGTTTATATTGTTCATAATTACTAGATAACCAGGAAGGTATTCATAAAGCATTTTTTGCCATTTCTTCATACATTATCTTGAAATACACTATGCCATATATAAGACTATGTATGTTCCTTAAATTTATTTATAACTTCATTTATCACAGTGCTACTATTTTAAGTTTGACAATCTCTGGTTATTTTCTGTTCTTATAGAAACATGACAAAAAAATTGCAGTCTCTTCTAGACCTTTTTAGGATTTCAATCTCTTACAAGTATTTCATAGCATGTTTTCGTATTTATACCTCTATGGCATCTTTCAGTGAACCCGCTAACAAGAAAAAAGCAGCAGATTGTTCAAAACGCTGTTTTCCAAGTAAAGAAAAAGCATTTTTCAAGGCAGCTTTACGCCATCTATCTTCATTAAAGTTGTGACTGAAAAATGTTGTCATTTTTTCATCATGTTGTGACCTGGGAATCAGAGTACAAACATCAGTGTTTAAGCCAAACTTAAAATAAAATATTTTAACCTTTTACAGAATGTGTAAAAATGGAAAATAAAAAACCAAAACACCCATATGAAAAGAAAAGTAATTTTAATTATAGATCT
>PVKS010030345.1:0-24487 GCA_004027875.1 Aplodontia rufa | reverse complement strand
GATGGATGGTGTACCATCCACCTTTCAAATTTCGAGATTGGGGGTGTACTACCCACCTCTTGAATTTTGAGATCGGGCATGTACCACCAACCCCTCAATGTTCGAGATTTGGGGAGAACCACCCACCTCTCTACGTTCGAGATTGGGGTTGTACGACCCACCTCAAAAAGTTGTGATGGGCATTGTACCACTGACCTCTCGAAGTTCCAAATGGGAGGTGTGCCACTCATCTTTTGAATTTTGAAATGGGGGTGTACCTGCCACCTCTCGAAGTATGAGATTGGGGGTGTACTATCTACCTCTCGAGTTCAAGATGTGAGATAAACCACCTATCTTTGAAGTTTGAGATGGGGAGTATACGATCCACCACTCGAAGTTTGAGATTGTGGGTGTACAATCCACCTCCCAAAGTTCGAGTTGGGTGGGTAAACCACCCACCTCTCAAAGTTAAGGAAGGTGGGTGTGCCATGCACCTCTAGAAATTTGAGATAGGGGTGTTGCACACACATTTTGAAGTTTGAGATGGGGTGTGTGTCACCCACTTCTCGAAGCTCGAGGAGGTGGGTGTACCACCCATGTTTCGACGTTCGAGTTGGGGAGTGAACTACCCACCTCTCCAAGTTAAAGAGCATGGGTGCACCACACACCTATCGAAGTTCGATGGTGGGTATACCACCCAACTCTCGAATTTCGAGAGGGGTGGTGTAAACCAAGCTTTCAAAGTTTGAGATTGGGGGTTTAAAACCCACCTCTCGAAGTTTGAGATCAGGCATATACCACCTACCCTTCGATGTTCAATATGAGGGGTGAACCACCCACATATTTTGAAATTGGGGGTGTAAATCCCACCTCAAGAAGTCAAGATGGGCATTGTACCACTCACCTCTCAAAGTTCGAAATGGGAGGTGTGCCACGCACCTCTCAAAGTTCGAGTTGGGGGTGGACCATCAATATCTCAAAGTTCGAGATGGGGGGTGAACCACCTACCTCTTGAAGTTCGAGGTGGTGGGTGTACAATCACCTCACAAAGTTCGAGATTGTGGTGTACCACCCACATCATGAAGTTTCAGATGGGGGTGTAACACCCACCACTTGAAGTCAGAGACTGGGGGGTGTACTATAAATCTTTCCAAGTTCTTTGGGGGGTGTACCACCCACACCTCAAACGTCGAGTTGGAGGTACCAAGCACGTCTCGAAGGTTGAATGGGTGGTGTACCACCCACATCTCGAACATTGAGATGGGGTTTGTAACACCCATCTCTCAAAGTTCAAGATGGGGGGTATACCACACACCACTCAAAATTCCATATGGTGGGGTGGACAACCCACATCTTGAAATTCAAGATTTTCGGTTTACCATTCACCTCTTGAAGTTCGACATGAGGGGTGTACCACTCACCACTTGAAGTTCGAGATCACAGAATTTGAGATTGGATTGTACCACCCACCTCTCGAAGTTTGTGATGGGGTTGTACCACCCACCTCTCAAATTTCGAGAAGTGTGGGTACACCTACCTATGGAAGTTATGGGAATATACACCCACATATCAAAGTTTGAAATGGGTGTGTACACCAACCTGTCGATGTTCGAAATGGCAGTGTACACCCAATAACTGAAGTTTGAAATGAGGGTGTACACCCACTTATAGAAGTTGACATGGGGCCGTACACACACAAATTGAAGTTTGAAATGAGGTGTACACCCACATGTTGAATTTTGAAATGGGGGTGTATACCCACCTATCAAAGAATGGGGATGTACACCCACCTTTCAAAGTTAGAAATAGTGGTGTACACCCATTTATCGAAGTTCAAAAGGAGGTGTAAACCCACCTGTCAAAGTCCAAAATGGGGGTGTACACCCACCTATCCAAGTTATGGGACTGTATACATACCTATCGAAGTTCTAAAAGGGGGTGTAAAATGAGCTATCGAAGTTATAGGTGTGTACAACCACCTATTGTAGTTCGAGATTGGGCTGTACACCCACCCATCAAAGATTGAGATGGTGGTGTACACCACCTGTCGAAGTTCGAAATGGAGATGTAAACCCACCAATCAAAGTTTAAATGCGGGTGTACACCCATCCTTCAAAGTTTGAGATGGAGGTGTACTTGCTCCTATCCAAGTTATGGGGGTGTACGCCCTCCTGTCAAGGTTCAAGATGTGAGGAGTAACACCTACCTCTTGAAGATGAAAATGAGTGGTGTACTTCCCACTCCTTAAAGTTCGAGATGGGGGGTGAACCACCCAACTCTCGAAATTGGAGATGGGGTGTTACCACACAATTCTCAAAGTTTGAGATGGGCTTGTACTTACACATCTCAAAGTTCAAGTTAGGGGGTGTGCCATTCACCTTTCGAAGTTTGAGATGGGGGTGTACCAACAACCTCTTGAAGTTCAAGATGGGGTTGTACAAATCATGTCTCAAAGCTTGAAGTGGGGATGTACGATGCATCTCTCAAAGTTTGAGATTGGAACATACCACCCACCTCTCCAAGTTAGAGATGAGGTGTGTACCACTCACCTCTCAAAGTTCAAGATAAGGGTGTATCACCTACCTCTCAATTTCGAGTTCGGGTGTTTACCACCCATCTCTCAAAGTTCTATATGGGGGTTGTACCACCAACTTCTCAAAGTTCAAGATTGGGGTGCACCACCAACCTCTCGGAGTTCAAATGAATGGGGTGTTTACCACCCACCTCTCGATGTTCAAGATGGGGTGGAACATCCCACCTCTTGAAGTTTGAGATGTGGGGTGTATGACAAACCTTACAAAATTCGAGATAGGGGTGTACCACCTACCTCTCAAATTCGAGATGGGGATATTTCCGCTCAAATCTCAAAGTTTGAGATGGGGGTGTACTGCCCACCTCTTGAAGTTTGAGATAAGAGTGTACCACCCACCTCTCGAAGTATGAATTTGGGTGTGTACCACCCATCTCTCGAAGTTCTTTATGGGGGTTGTACCACCCCCCTCTCGAAGTTTGAGATGGGGGTGTACCACACACCTCTTGGAGTTCTAGATGGGGTGTTTACCACCCATCATTTGATGTTCGAGATGGGTGGTGTATGACCCACCTCACGACATTTCAGATAGTGGTGTACCACCCAAACTTCGAATTCGTGATGGGGGGTACTGACCAAATCTCCTAGTTTGAGATGGGGGGGTGTACCACCCATGTCTCGAAATTTGAGATGGAGGTGTACCGCCCACCTATGGAAGTTATGGGGGTGTACACCCACCTCTCTAACTTACAGATGGGGTTGTACACCCATCTATAGAAGTTTGAATTGTGTGTATACACACATGTATAGCAGTTATAGGTGTGTACAAATACCTATCCAAGTTCAAAATGGTGTACACACATCTATTGAAGTTCTAATAGGAGGTACACCCACTTATCATATTTATGGGAGTGTACAACTACCTTCTGAAGTTCGAAATGGGAGTGTACAACCACCTATTGTAGATCGAGATGGGGTGTAAAACGACTAATCAAAGTTTGAGTTGGGGATGTACACCCACCTGTCGAAGTCGAGATGGTGTTGTACACCCACCTATTGAATTTCAAGATGGGGGTGCACACCCACCTACAGAAGTTTGAAATGGGGGTGCACAACCACCTATTCAAGTTTGAGATGGGGGTGCCCACCCACCTATGGAAGTTTGAGTTGGAGGGTGTGTCACCCACATCTCGAAGTTTGACATGGGGAGTATACAACCCAGCGCTCAAAGTGGATATGGAAGGGTATACAAATCACCCCTCGAAATTCGATGGGGGGAGTTCCACCCAACTCTTGAATTTTGAGATGGCTGGTGTACCATCAAACTAACAAATTTAGAGATTGGGGGTGTACTACCCACCTCTCCAAGTTCACGATTGAGTGTGTATCACCCCCCTCGATGTTCGAGATGTGGGGTGAACAACCCACCTCTCTAATTTTGAGATTGGGGGTGTACAACCCACCTCACGAAGTTGTGATGGGTGTCGTACAACCCACCTCTTGAAGTTCGAAATGGGGGGTGTGCCACCCACCTCTCAAATTTCGAGATGGGGGTGTACCATCCACTTTTCAAAATTCAAGATGGGAGGTGTACCAACCACCTCTCAAAGTTGAAGATGTGGAGTGTACAATCCACCCCTCAAAGTACAAGATGAGGGGTGTACCACCCACCTCGAAGTTCTAGTTGGGAGGTGAACCACCCACCTCTCGAAGTTAAAGAAGTTGGGTGTACCACACACCTCTCGAAATTCGAGATGGGGAGTTTTGCACACATCTTGAAGTTCGAGATGGGGTGTGTACCACACACCTCTCAAAGCTCTAGAAGGTGGGTGTACCACCCACATTTCTAAGTTTGATTTGGGGGGTGAACCACCCATCTCTCCAAGTTAAAGAGCATGGATGCACAACACACCTCTCAAAGTTCGATGGGGGTTATACCACGCAACTCTCAAATTTTTAGAGGGGTGGTGTACAACCCACCTTTCATAGTTCGAGATTGGGAGTTTAAAATCCACCTCTTGAAGTTCGAGATCAGGTGTGTACCACCCACCCAACGATGTTCCATATGTGAGGTGAACCACAAACTTCTCTAAGTTCCAGATTGGGGGTTACGTCCCACCATAAGAAGTAGAGATGGGCTTGTACCACCCACCTCTTGAAGGTTGAGATGAGGGGTGTACCACCCACCTCTCAAAGTTCAAGATGTGGGATGAACTACCTACCTTTTGAAGTTCAAGATGAGGGTGTATGATCCACCTCACGATGTTCGAGATTGGGGTGCGCCACCAACCTCACGAAGTTTGAGATGGGGGTGTAACACCCACCACTTGAAGTTCGAGACCGGGGGGTGTACCACCCACCTCCCCAAGTTTGAGAGGTGGAGTGTACCATCCACCTCTCGAAGTTTGTGATAGGGGTTGTACCACCCACCTCACAAAGTTCAAGATGGGAGGGTACACCTACCTATGGAAGTTATGGGGATGTACAACTACATATCGAAGTTCAAAATGGGGGTGTACACCCACCTATAGAAGTTCAACATGGGAGTGTACACCCCCTAATTGAAGTTTGAAATGGGGTGTACACCCACAATGTTGAAGTTCAAAATGGGGGTGTACAACTACCTATCGAAGTATGAAATGGGGGTATACATTCACCTATCAAAGTTAAGGGGGTGCGCACCCACCTAGTGAGTTTGAAATGGGGGTGTACACCCACCTATCCAAGTTATGGGACTGTACACCCACCTATCATAGTTTGAGATGGGGCTGTACACCCACCTATCGAAGATTGACATGGTGGTGTACACCACCTATCGAAGTTAGAAATGGAGATGTAAACCCACCAATCGAAGTTTAAATGGGGGTGTACACCCACCTTTCAAAGTTCGAGATGGAGATGTACACGCTCCTATTGCAATTATGTGGGTGTTCACCCTCCTGTCAAGGTTTGAGATGTGGGGTGTACCACCTACCTCTCGACGATAAAGATGGGTCATTTACCTCCCACCTCTCAAAGTTCGAGATGGGGAGTGAACCACCCAACTCTCAAAATTTGAGATGAGGGTTACCACCCACTTACTGAAATTCGAGAAGGGTGTGTACCACCCATGTCTCAAAGCTCGAGGTGGAGGTGTACACCCACCTCTTCAAGTTCAAGATAGGTGTGCATTACCCAACACTCGAAGTTTGATATGGGGGTGAATTACGCACGTCTGGAGGTTTGATATGGGAGTTATACTAACCCCCTCTGGAAGTTCAAGATGGGGGGTTGTACCACCCATGTCTTGAAGTTTGAGATGGGGGGGGTGTATCATCCACCTCTTGAAATTATTTATTGGGGGTATATCACCCACCTATCGAAGGAATTGGGGTGTATACCCACCTCTGAAACTTCGAGATGGGGGGTGTACCAGCCACATCTCGAAGTTCAAGATGGGGTGTACCACCCACTTATCAAATTTCGAATTAGGGGTGTAAAACCCACATCTCGACATTCAAGATGGGTGGTGTAACACCCACCTCTCAAAGTTCGAGAAGGGGTGCACCAACCACCTCTTGCTGTTCGAGATGGGAGATTTACCATCCACCTCTCGAAGTTTGAGATGGAGGATTTTCCATCCACCTATTTTAAGTTTGGGATGGGGGGGTGTACCAACCGCATCATGAAGGACTAGATAGGGGGTGTACCACCCACCACTCAATGTTCGAGATGGGGGTGTACCACATATGTTTCAAGTTTGAGATGGGGGTGTACCATCCACCTCTTGAAGTTCAAGATGGAGGCTCTACCACCCACCTCTTAAGGTTCAAGAAGGGGAGAGTATCACCCACCTCTTGAAATTCATGATGAGTGGTTGGTATCCACCCATCAAAGTTCAAAATATTGTTGTACACCCATTTTTTTAGGTTCAAAGTGGGGATTTACACACAACTTTTGAAGTTTGAAATAGGGGTGTACACCCACCAATCAAAGTTATGGGATTCTACACCCACCTATTGAAGTTTGAAATGGGGTGTACAACCACCTATCAAAATATGAGATGGGGTGTACACCCACCTATTGAAGGTCTAATAGAGGATGTACACTGACCTATTGATGTTATGGGTATGTACATCCACGTATCGAAGTTCAAGATTGGGGTGAACACCCACCTATCAAAGATGGAGATGGTAGTGTACACCCACCTATCGAAGTTCAAAATGGGGGTATAAACCCATGAATTGAAGTTTAAATGGGGGTCTACACACACCTTTTGATGTTCGAAATGGAGGTGTACAGACTCCTATTGAGGTTAGGGGGTGTACACTCAGCTATCGAACTTATGGTGGTGTACACCCATCTATCCGAGTTCTAAATATGGGTGTACACCAACCTATAGAAGTTTGAAATGTTGGTTACACCCACCTATAAAAGTCATGGGGGTGTACACACACCTACCAAAGTTTGAAATGGGGGTGTATACCCACCTATCGAAGTTATGGGGGTATACACCAAACTATTGAGGATTGAGATGGTGGTGTACACCCACCTATTGAAAATAAATAGTGGTGTAAGTCCACCAACCTAAGTTTGAGATGGGGGTGTACACCCACATTTCAAAGTTTGAGATGGAGGTGTACACAATCCCTTCGAAATTATGGAATTGTACCCCCACCTCTCGATGTTTGAGATGGGGGGTGTACCAACAACTTCTCAAAGTTCGAGATGGGTGGTGTACCATCCACCTCTTGAAGTTCATGGTGGGATTTATACCAGCCACTTCTTGAATTTCAGGTGGGATGAGTACTACACACCTCTCAAAGTTCAAAATGGGGGGTGTAACACCCACCTCTTGATGCTTGAGATGGTGGGTGTATCACCCACATCTTGAAGTTCAAGATGTTGGGTGAACCACCTACATCTCAAAGTTCCAGATGGGGGTGTACTACCCAACTCTTGAATTTGAGATGGGGTTGTACTACCCAACTCCTGAATTTGAGATTAGGGTTGTACCTATCACCTCTCAAAGTACAAGATGGGGGGAGTACGACAGACTCCTCAAAGTTTGAGATGGGGGGTGTAAAACCCAACTCAGGAAGTTCGAGATGCATGGTGTAACACCCACCCCTCAAAGTTCAAGAAGGCGTATGCCACCCAATTCTCAAAGTTTGAGATGGGGGTGTACCATCCATCTCTCAAAGTTCGAGATGGTGGGTGTACCACCAACATCTCAAAGTTCGAGATGTAGGGTGATCCACTTACCTCTCGAAGTTCAAGATCAGGAGTGTGTGAGTCCCATAATGATGTCCGAGATGTGGGTGTACCACCCACCTCTTGAAGTCTCAAATGGGGATGTAAACCCACCTGTTGAAGTTCAAAATGGGGATCTACAGCCACCTACCAAAGTTATGGGACTCTACACACACCTATCAATGTTACAAATGGGGGTGTACACCCATCTATCAAAGTTTGAGATGGCAGTGAACACCCACCTATCAAAGATGGAGATAGTGGCGTACACCCACCTATTGATGTTCAAAATGGGGGTGTAAAACCATGAGTTGAAGTTTAAATGGGGGTCTACACCCATCTTTCGATGTTCAAGATGGAGGTGTACACACTCTATTGAGGTTATAGGGGTGTACACCCAATAGTCAATGTTCGAGTTGTGGGGTGTATGACCCACCTCTTGAACTTTGAGATGGGGCATGAACCACCCAACTCCTGATTTTTGAGATGGGTCCTTACCACCCACCTCTCGAAGTTTGAGATGGGGGTGCTATCCACCTCTAAAAGTTTGAGTTGGGGTGTGTAACACCCACCTCTCGAAGTTCAAGGTGGGGTGTACCACCCATGTATCAAAGCTCTAGGTGGGGGTGTAAACCCACCTCTCTAAGTTCGAGAGGGGGGTTTACCACCAGCATCTCAAAGTATGAGATGGGGTTGTACTACCCAACTCTCAAAGTTAGAAATGGGGGTGAACCATGCACGTCTGGAGGTTCAAGATGGGAGTTATACTACCCCCCTCTGGAAGTTCAAAATGGGGGTTGTACCACCCATGTCCAAAGTTCGAGATGGCTGGTGTACCTCCCACATCTCAAAATTCATGATGGGGGGGGTGTGTCATCCACCTCTTGAAATACTTTATTAGGGGTGTATCACCAACCTATCGAAGTAATGTGGTGTATGCTCATCTATCGAAGTTCTAAATATGGATTTACACCAATGTACCAAAGTTTGAAATGGTGGTTACACCTACCTATAAAAGTAATGGGGGTGTACACCCACCACTTGAACTTCGAGATGTGGGGTGTACCACCCACATCATGAAGTTCGAGATGGAGTGTGTACCACCCACTTCTCAAAGTTTGAATTGGGGGTGTAAAACTCACCTCTCGACGTTCAAGATGAGAGGTGTAACACCCATCTCTTGAAGTTCGAGAAGGGGTGTACCAACCACCTCTTAAAGTTCAAAATGGAAGATGTACCATCCACCTCTCGAAGTTTGAGATGGGGGTTTACCACCTACGTCTCAAGTTTGAGATGGGGGTGTACCACCCAACTCTCGATGTTCTAGATGAGGGGTGTACCACCCATCTCTTGAAGTTCGAGATGGTGGCTGTACCACCCACCTCTCGAAGTTCAAGAAGGGGAGAGTACCATCCACCTCTCGAAGTTCTTGATGGGTGGTGTACCAACCACCCACTGAAGTTCGAAATAGTGGTGTACATCCATTTATCAAGGTTCAAAATGGGTGTAAACCCACCTGTTGAAGTTTGAAATAGGGGTGTACACCCAACTATAGAAGTTATAGGGGTGTACACTGACTATCAAAGTTCAAAATGGGGATGTATACCCACCTTTTGAAGTTCAAAATAGGAGTGTACACCCACCAATCAAATTTATGGGATTCTACACCCACCTATCGAAGTTTGAAATGGAGGTTTACACCCACCTATGAAAGTTCTAATGGTGGGTGTGCACCAACCTATCGAAGTCATGGGTATGTACATCCATGTATTGAAGTCTGAGATGGGGGTGAACACCCACCTATCAAAGATGGAGATGGTGGTGTACATCCACATATCAAAGTTCAAAATGAGGGTGTAAACCCATGAATAGAAGTTTAAATGGGGGTCTACACACAGCTTTCAATTTTTGAAATGGATGTGTACACACTCCTATCGAGGTTAGGGGGTGTACACCCACCTATCGAAGTTATGGAGGTGTACACCCATCTATCCAAGTTCTAACTAAATATGGGTGTACACCATCCTATCGAAGTTTGAAATGTTGGTTACACCCAACTATAAAAGTCATGGAGGTGTACACACACCTATCAAAGTTTGAAATGGGGGTGTACACCCACCTAACAAAGTTTTAAAAGGGGGTTTACGCCCACCTATCAAAGTTATGGGGGTGTAAACCAACTTATCAAAGATCAAAATGGTGGTGTACAACCATCTATCAAAGATAAATGGGGCTGTAAATCCACCAATCTAAGTTTGAGATGGGGGTGTACACCCACATTTCAAATTCAAGATGGAGATGTACACATACCCTTCGAAATTATGGAGGTGTACACCCACCTCTTGAAGTTCGAGATGGGGGGTGTACCAACAACCTCTCGAAGTTCAAGATGAGTGGTGTACCAGCCACCTCTCGAAGTTCAAAACAGGGGGTGTAACACCCACCGCTCGAAGTTCGAGATGTTGGGTGAACCACCTACCTCTCAAAGTTCCAGATGGGGGATGTACCACCCAACTCCCAAATTAGAGATTGAGGTTGTACCAATCACCTCTCGAAGTTCGAGATGGGAGGAGTATCACCTACTCCTCAAAGTTAGAGATAGGCGTGTACAACCCAACTCAGGAAGTTTGTGATGCATGGTGTAACACCCATCCCTCGAAGTTTGAGAAGGGGGTGTGCCACCCACCTCTCAAATTTCGAGATAGTGGGTGTACCACCAACATCTCGAAGTCCGAGATGTGGGGTAATCCACATATCTTTCAAAATTCGAGATGGCAGATGTACGATCCACATAATGAAGTTCCAGATGGGGGTGTACCACCCACCTCTTGAAGTTTCAGATGGGGGCATGTTCCAGCCACCTCTCCAAGTTCCTTGGGGGGTGTACAACCCACGTCTTGAAGATGTGGATAGTGATTGCATGACCCACTTCTCGAGTTCGAGATGGGGGTGTAACACCCACCACTTGAATTTTGAGATGGGGGTGTACAACCCACCTATTGAAGTTCAAAATAGTGGTGTACACCCATTTATTGAGGTTCAAAATGGGGGTGTAAACCCACCTATCAAAGTTGGAAATGGGACTGTACACCCACCTATCGATGTTCGAAATGGGGGTGTACATCCACCTATCAAAATTATGGGGGTGTGCATCTATCTATCAAAATTATGGGGGTGTACACCCACATATCAAAGTTCGAAATTGGGGTGTACACCCATCTATCGAAGTTCAAGATGGGGGTGTACACCCACCTATTAAAGTTCGAAACCTGACTTATCGAAGTTATGGGTATGTGCACCTATGTATCGAAGTTTGAGATGGGGGTGAACACCCACTTATCAAAGATGGAGATGGTGGTGTACACCCACCTATCGAAGTTCAAAATGGGGGTGTAAACCCATGAATCAAAGTTTAAATGGGGCTCTACACCCACCTTTCAATGTTCAAGATGGAGGTGTACACACTCCTATTGAGGTTATGGGGTGTACACCCCCCTGTCAAGGGTTATGACCCACCTCTCAAAGATCAAGATGTGGGGCGTACCACCCAACTCTCGAAGTTTGAGATGGGGGGTGAACAACCCAACTCTCGAGTTTTGAGAAGGTTGGTTACCATCCACCTCTTGAAGTTCGAGATGGGGGGGCTATCCACCTCTCAAAATTTGAGTTGGTGGGTGTAACACCCACCTCTCGAAGTTCGAGATGGGTGGTGTACCACCTTTCAAAGTCCGATATGGGGGTGAATCCCGCACGTCTCGAGGTTCTAGGTGGGAGTTATACTAGCCCCCTCTGGTAGTTCGAGATGGGGGTTTTACCACCCACATCTCGAAGTTCGAAATGTCTGGTGTACCACCCACATCTCAAAGTTCAAGATGAGGGGTGTATCACCCACCTCTCGAAATTCTTTATTGGGGGTATATCATCCAACTATTGAAGTAATGTGGGTGTATACCCATCTATCAACGTTCTAAATTTGGGTTTACACCAATGTATCAAAGTTCAAAGTAGTGGTTACACCCACCTATAGAAGTAATGGAGGTGTACACCCACCTCTGGAAGTTTGAGATGGGGGAGTGTACCACCCACATCTCAAAGTTCAAGATGGGGGTGTACCACCCACCTCTCAAAGTTTGTGATGGGGGATGAACCACTGAAAACACAAAGTATGAGATGGTATTTTCCACCCACCTCTCAATTATGAGTTGGTGGTGTATTATCCACTTCTCAAAGTTCGATTTGGGGGGTGTACCAACCACCTCTTTAAGTTCGAGACTGAGGCAGTAGCATCCACCTCTCCAAGTTTGAGATGGCGTGTGTACCACCTACTTCTTGACGTTTAAGTTGTGGTGGGTACCACCCACCTCTTGAAGTTTGAGTTCATGGTGTACCACCATATCTCAAAGTTCGAGATGGGGGTGTACCACCCACCTCTTGCAGTTCGGGATGGTGGGTGTACCACCCACCTCTCGACTGTCAAAATGGGGTGAACCTCCTACCTCTCGAAGTTCAAGATGGGGGGTGTTCGTCCCACCTAACAAAGTTTGAGGTGGGGGTGTACCACCCACCTCTCGAATTTGATAGAGGGGATGTAAAAACCACCTCTGGAAGTTCAAGATGAGGGTGTAACACCAACTGCTTGAAGTTCAAGATGGGTGTGTACCACCTACCTCTGGAAGTTCGAAATTGGTGTTGTATCACCAACCTCTCAAAGTTCGAGATGGGGGTGTACTGCACACATCTCGAATTTCGAGATTTAATGTGTACCACCCACATCTCAAATTCATGATAGGGGGTTGACCACTCATGTCTCAAAGTTCAAGATGGGGTGTTCACCGCCCAGGCATCATAATTCGAGATTGAGGGTGTATCACCCACATTTCAAAGGTCAAGATGGAGGTGCACCACTCAGGTCTCGAAGTTCAGATGGGGGTTGTACCACCCACTGCTAGAAGTTCAAGAAAGGTAGTGTACCAACCATGACTCAAGGTTCGAATTGGGGGTGTGCTACCCACATCCTGAAGTTCGAAATGAGGGGTATTCTACCCAACTCTCAAAATTTGAGATGGAGGTTGTTCCACCATCGAAGTTCTATAAGGTGGTATACAATGATCTATCAAAGTTATGGATGTGTACAACCACATATAGAAGTTCGAGATGGGCGTGTACACCCACTTATTGAAGATTGAGATGGTGGTGTACACCCACCTATCGAAGTTCAAAATGTGGGTGTAAACCCACCAATCGAAGTTTAAATGGGGGTGTACACCCACCTTTCGAAGTGTGAGATGGAGGTGTACAAGCTCCTATCAAAGTAGTGGGTGTGTACACCCACCTGTCGAGTTTCGAGATGCGGGTTGTACCACCCACCTCTCGAAGTTCGTGATGGGGGTGAATCACTGAACACACGAAGTTTGAGATTGGGGTTTACCACCCACTTCTCGAAGTTTGAGATGCTGGTGTACTATCCACCTCTCAAAGTTCAAGTTGGGGGTTGTACCACCCACCTCTGGAAATTCTTTATGGGTGTGTATCACCCACCTATTGAAGTTATCGGGGTATACACTCATCTATCACAGTTCTAAATATGAGTGTACACCAACCTATCAAAGTTCGAAATGGTAGTTACACACACCTGTAGAAGTCATGGGGGTGTACACACCTATCAAAATTCGAAATGAGGTGTACACCCACCTAACAAAATTTTAAAGGGGGGTGTACACCCACCTATCACAGTTATGAGGGTGTGACCAGCCTATCGAAGTTCGGGATGGAGGTGTATGGAAGATAAATGGGGTTGTATATCCACCAATCTACGTTTGAGATGGGGGTGTACACCAACCTTTCACAGTTCGAGATGGAGGTGTACAAACTCCTATCAAACTTATGGGGGTGTACACCCACCTCTCAAAGTACGAGATGGCAATGTACTATCCACATCTCAAAGTTCAACTTCGGGGGTGTACCACCCACCTTTTGAAGTTCGAGTTGGTGTGTGTACCACCCACCTCTCAAAGTTTGAGTTCAGGGTGTAGCACCCATATCTCGAAGTTCAAATTAGGGGTGTACCACTCACCTCACAAATTCGAGATAGGGGGTGTAACAACCACCACTCAAAATTCGAAATGAAGGTATAACACCAACCTATTGAAGATCGAGATGGGTGTGTACCACCCACCTCTCAAAGTCGATATGGGGGGTGTACCACCAACCACTCGAAGTTCGAGATGGGGGTGTAACGCCCACATCTATAATTTTGAGATTAGAAGTGTACCACCCATGTCTCAAGTTGGGGATGGGGAAGGACCACCCATGTCTCAAAGTTCAAGATAGGGTGTTTACTGACCCCCATCGAATTTTGAATGAGGATGTACCACCCACGTCTTGAAGTTCAAGAAGAGGGTGTACTGTACTGCTCACCCCTTGAAGTTTGATATGGGGTGTGTTCTGCCCACCCATCGAAGTTCAAGATGGGTGATGTACCACCAAGGCATCGAAGTTCAAGATGAGTGGTTTACCACCCACATTTTGAAGTTCGAGAAGAAGAGTGTACCACTCACCTCTCAAAGTTCATTATAGGGGGTGTACCACCAACCTATCAAAGTTCGAAATAGTGGTGTACACCCATTTATTGAAGTTCAAAATGGGGGTGTAAACCCACCTGTCAAAGTTCAAAATGGAAGTCAACACCCACTAATCAAAGTTGGAAATGGGGGCTTACCCCCACCTATCAAAGTATGGGACTGTACACCCACATATCAAAGTTATGGGGGTTTACAGTACCCATCGTGTTTGAGATGGGGGTGTACACCCAGCTATTGAAGTTCAAAATGGGGGTGAACACACATCTACAGAAATAATGGGGGGTGTACACCCACGTATGAAATTCGAAAATGGTTTGTACAACAACCTATCGAAGTTATGGGTGTGTACAATAACCAATTGAAGTTCAAGATGAGGGTGTACACCCACCTATTGAAGACCGAGATGGTAGTGTACACCCACCTATTGAAGTTTGAAATGTGGGTGTAAACCCACCAATCAAAGGTGGGTTTAAATGAGGGTGTACACCCACCTTTCGAAGTTCAAGATGGAGGTGTACATGCTCCTATTTAGTTATGGGGGGTACACCCACCTGTCAAGTTTCAAAATGACAGGTGTACCACCTACCTCTCGAAGATCAAGATGAGGTGTGAATCATCCACCTCTTGAAGTTCTAGATGGTGGTGTATTATCCACTTCTCAAAGTTCTAGTGGAGTGTGTATCACCCACCTCTCGAAGTTCGAGTTGTGGGGTGTAAAACCCACATCTTGAAGTTCAAGTTGGGGTTTATACCACACACACCTCACGAAGTTTGAGATATTGGGTGAACCAGTTATCTCTTAAGTACAAAATGGGGGGTGTACTACACACCTCTCAAATTCGTGATGGGGTGTACCACCCAACTCTAAAAGTAGAGATTGGGTGTGTACCACCCACCTCTCGAAGTTTGAATTGGAGCTGTGAAACCCACCTCTTGACGTTCAAGATGGGTGGTTTAACACCCACCTCCGAGAGTTCAACATGGGGGGAGTACCATCCACCTCTCAAAATTCGAGATGGGAGGTGTACCACCCACCTCTCAGAGTTCTACTTGGGGGATGTAACACCCACATCTCGAAGTTCGAGATGGAGGGGTGTACCACCATCCTCTGTAAGTTTGAGATTGGGGGTGTACCACACTCCACTCAAAGGTCAAGAAGGTGGGTGTACCTCCCACCTCTCGAATTTTGAGATGTTGGGTGAACCACCTACCTCTTGAATTTTGAGATGGGGGGGTGTACCACTCACTTCTTGAATTCGTGATGGGGGTGTACCAGGAAACTCTCGAATTAGAGATTGGAGGTGAACCACACATCTCTCCAAGTTTGAGATGGAGGGTGTACCACCCACTGCTCGAAGTTTGAGATGGGGGTGAACCACCCAAATCTCAAAGTTTGAGATAAGGGGTGTACCATCCACCTGTCAACGTTCGATTTGGGGTGTGTATAATCCACCTCTTGATGTTCGAGATGGCTGGTGTATCACCCAACTCTTGAAGATAGAGATGGGAAATGTACCATCCAGCTCTTGAAGTTCGAGATGGGGGGTGTACCACCCACCTCTCTGTTTGAATTGGGGGGGGTGTAACAACCACCTCTCAAAGTTCAAGATGGGGAGTGTACAACCCACCTCTTGAAATTCAAGAAGGTGGGTTTCCCTACCCTCGAAGTTTGAGATGTTGGGTGAACCACATACCTCTCGAGGTTCAAGATGGGGGTGTAGCACCCACCTCTCAAATTCATGATGGGACTGTGCCACCTAACCCTCAAATTTGGGGTGTGTCACCCACATCTCAAAGTTCGAGATGGAGGGTGTATCACCCACTGCTCGAAGTTTGAGATCAGTGGTGAACAACCCACCTCTCGAAGTTCACAATGGGGGATATACCAACCACATCTCAAAGTTCAAATGGGGATTGTAAAACCCACCTCTAGATGTTTGAGTTGGGTGGTGTAACACCCACCTCTCAAAGTTCTAGAAGGGGTGTGTCAACCACCTCTCAAAGTTTGAGATTGGAGATATACCATCCACCTCTCAAAGTTCGAAATGGGGGTTGTACCACCCACTTCTTGAAGTTTGAGATGTGGGGTGATCCTTGTGCCTCTTGAAGTTCGAGATGTGGGGTGTACGATCCACCTCACGAAGATTTAGATGAGGTGTACCACCCACGTCTCAAAGTTTGGATGGGAGTTTTACCACACACCTCTTGAAGTTCCTGATGTGGGGTGAAACACCCACCTCTCGAAGTTTGAATTGGGGGTGAACCTCCAAACACACATAGTTCGAGATTGGGGGTTACCACCAACCTCCCAAAGTTTGAAATGGTGGTGTACTATCCACCTCTCAAAATTCAAGTGAGGGGGGTGTGCCATGCACCTCTTGAAGGTCGATATTGGAGCAGTAGCACCCGCCACTCCAATTTCAAGATGGGGTGTGTACTACCCACCTCTCGAAGTTTGAAATGTGGGTTGTACCAACCACCTCTCAAAGTTCAAGTTGTAACGTGTAAACCCACATCTCAAAGTTTGAGATGGGGAGTATACCACACACCACTTAATTTTGAGATTTTGGGTGTACCAGTTACCTCTCAAAGTACAAGATGGGGTGTGTACTACACACCTCTCGAATTTGTAATAGGGCTGTACCACCCAACTCTCAAATTAGAGTTGTGTGTGTACCACCCACATCTCAAAGTTCGAGATGGAGGGTGTACTACCCACTGCTTGAAGTTCAAGATGTGGGGTGAACCAAACACTTCTCGAAGTTCAAGATAGGGAGTGTACCACCCACCTTTCAATGTTCGAATTAGGGTGTAAAACCCACCCCTCGATGTTCGAGATGGGTGGTGTAACACCACCTCGGGAAGATCGAGATGGGGGGTGTACCACCCACTTCTCGAAGTCAAGAAGGTGGGTGTACCACCCAACTTTTGAGGCTTGAGATGTTGGGTGAACCACCTACCTCTTGAGGTTTGATATGGGGGTGTAGCGCCCACCTCTTGAATTTGTGATGGGAGTGTACCACCCAACTCTCAAAATAGAGATTGGGGGTGTACCACCCACCTCTCAAAGTTCGAGATGGAGGGTGTACCACCCACTGCTCAAAGTTCCAGATGGGTGGTGAACAACCCACCTCCCAAAGTTCGAGATGGGGGGGTGTACCATCCACATCTCAAAGTTTGAATTGGGTGGTGTAAAACCCACCTCTTGAAGTTGAAGATGGGAGATGTACCACCCACCTCTCAAAATTGGAGATGGGGGTTGTACCACCCACATCTTGAAGTTGAGATGTGGGGTAATCCACGTACCTCTTGAAGTTCAAGATAGAGGGTTTACGATCCACCTCACAAAGATTGAGATTGGGGTGTACCACCCACGTCTCAAAGTTCGGATCAGAGTTTTACCATACACCTCTCAAAGTTTGAGATGAGAGGTGTAACACCCACATCTCAAAGTTCAAGATAGGGGGAGATCCACCGAACACATGAAGTTCGAGATTGGGGTTAACCACCCACCTCTCGAAGTTCGAGATGATGGTGTACTATCCACCTCTCAAATTTCGAGTGGGGGATGTACCACCCACCACTTGAAGTTCGAGATAGGGGCAGTACCACCCACCTTGCAATATCAAGATGGGGTGTGTACCATCCACCTCTTGATTTTGAAATGCAGGGTGTACCAACCACCCCTCAAAGTTTGAGTGGTTGGGTGTAAACCCACATCTCGAAGTTCAAGTTGGGGCATACCACCCACCACTCGAAGTTAAAGATTCTGAGTGAAACAGATACCTCTGGAGTACAAGATGGGGGGCGTACTACACACCTCTCAAATTCGTAATAGGGCTGTGCCACCTAACTCTCGAATTAGAGTTAGGTACATTAGGTTCGTACCACCCACCTCTCAGAGTTTGAGATGGAGGGTGTACCACCCACTGCTCAAGGTTCGAGATGGGGGTGTACCACTTAGCTCTTGATATCCTGGTGGGATTGTACCATGCAAGTCTTAAATTAGAGATTGGGGTTGAACCACCAACCTCTTGAAGTTAGAGATGGAGGGTGTACGAACCATGCTCGAAGTTCGAGATGGGGTTGTACCACCCACCTCTCAAGGTTTGAATTGGGGGGGTGTAAAACCCAGCTCTCGACATTCAAGATGGGTGGTGTAACACCCACCCCTCAAAGTTCAAGAAGGGCTGTGCCAACCACGTCTCGAAGTTTGAGATGGGAGATGTACCATCCACCTCTTTAAGTTTGAGATGTGGGGTAATCCACCTTACTCTCGAAGTTTGAAATGGGGCGTGTAAGATCCACCTCATGAAGATCGAGATGCAGGTGGTGTACCACCCACATCTCAAAGTTTGTATGGAGGTTTTACCACATACCTCTTGAAGTTTGAGATGCGGGGTGTATCACCCACATCTCAAAGTTCGAGATGCGGGGTGTATCACCCACATGGGGTGTATCATGCCGCATCTCGAACTTCGAGATGGGGAGGTGTACCACCCATCTCTCAAATTTTGAGATGAGGGATGTACTACCCACATCCCGAAGTTCAAGATGGGGGGTGTACCATCCACCTATCGAAGTTCGAAATAGTAGTGTATACCCATTTATCGAACTTCAAAATGGTGGTGTAAAAGCACCTGTCAAAATTTTAAATGGGATTGTGCACCCACATATTGAAGTTCAAAATGGGGATGCACGCACACCTGTCATAGTTATGGGGGTGTACACCCACCTATCGATGTTCGAGATGTGATTGAACACCACCTATTGAAGTTTGAAATGGGGGCAAACACCCACCTACAGAAGTAATGGGGGTGTACACCCATCTGTCGAAGTACGAGATGGTGGTGTACTATCCACATCTCTAAGTTTGACTTGGGAGGTTTACCACCCATTTCTTGAAGTTTGAGATTTGGGCAGTAACACCCACCTCTCCAAGTTTGAGATGGGGTGTGTACCACACACCTCTTGAAGTTAGAGTTGGGGTGTGTTCCCCCCACATCTTGAAGTTTGAGTTTGGTGTGTAGCACACATATTTTGAAGTTCGAGATGGGGGTGTACCGCCCACCTCTCAAATTTGATATAGGTTGTGCAACAATCACCTCTCAAAGTTCAAAATGAGCGTTTAACACCAACCTATCAAAGTTCAAGATGGATGTGTACCACCCACTTCTCAAAGTTGATATGGGGGGTGTACCACCAACCACTCAAAGTTCAAGATGGTGGGTGTACTGCCCACATCTCGAATTTCGAGATTGGAAGTGTATCACCCATGTCTGGATTTGGAGATGCGGGTGGACCGCCCATAACTCAAAGTTCAAGATGGGTTGTTTACCGTTCCCCTATCGAATTTCGAGATGAGGGGTGTACTGCCCACATCTCGAAAGGTTGAGAAGGGAGGCATACTGCACACCATTCGAAGTTTGAGAGGTGGGTGGTACACCCCTCAATCTTGAACTTTGATATTTGGTTGTACAAACCCATAACTTTGAAGGGTGGGTGTTCATCCCCTTTTACAACTTAAATAGGGGGGTGTACAACCCTATTTTTAACTTCAATAATTGGGTGTACACCTCCGTCCGTTACTTCTAAAGGCGGGTGTACATCACCATTGAGAACTATGATGGCTGGGTGTACACCCCCATCTCAAACTTCGATTGGTTGGTGTACACCCCATTTTGATCTACGATAGGTGGGTGTACAAACCATAACTTTGATATGTGGGTGTACACACCATCTCGAACTTAAGGAGTTGAGTGGTGCACCCCCCTTCTTGACCTTTGAGTTGTGTTTGGAACACCCCCCAACTTGAACCTCGAGTGATGGGTGGTTCACTCCCATTTCGTACTTCAAGAGGTGGTTGTATAACCAATAACTTCCATAGGAGGGTGTTCACCCCATTTGGAACTTCAATCAGTGGGTCTACACCCCATTTCAAATTTCGATAGGTGGGTATACAGCACCATAATTTTATTAGGTGGGTGTACACCCCCATTTTGAGCTTCAATAAGTGGCTGTACAAACCATAAATTCGATAGGTGGGTTTACACCCCATTTCAAACTTCGAGAGGAGGGTGGTACACTTCCATTTTGAACTTTGAGAGGTGAGTGGTACACCCCCTATCTCAAAATTCAAGGGGTGGTTGGTAACATACCCCATCTCAAACTTCAATGTGTGGTGGTACACTCCCATCTCGAACTTCCTGTGGTGGGTAGTACATTTCCCAACACGAACTTCGAGGGGTGGGTCATGTACCAAACATCTCGAACTTAGAGGGGTGAGTGTTACACCCCCTTCTCAAACTTTGATGGGTGGGTGGCACACCCCTGTCTCAAACTTCAATTGTTGGGTGGTATACCCCCTGTCTTGAACTTCTAGAGGTGGTTGGTACAACACCCTGTCTCGAACTTTGGGGGTGGTTTTTACAACTCCCAACTCAAATTTCGAGGGGTGTGTGGTACCTTTAACATCACAAACTTTGATGGGTGGGTTACACCTCCATAACTTGGATAGGTGGGAGTACATCCCCTTTTACAACTTCAATAGGGGGTGTACATACCCATTTTGAAATTCAATAATGAGTGTACAACCCCATTACTTCTATAGGTGGGTGTACATCAACATCTCAAACTACAATAGGTGGATGTACACCCCCATCTCAAACTTCGATAGGTGGGTGTACACACAAAAATCCCAAACTTCAAGGTGTGGGTAGTAACACACCCCATCTTGAACTTTGAGGAATGGGTGGTAACACCTCCCACCTGGAACTTTGAGACATTGGTGATACACCTGCCATCTCAAACTTTGAGAAGTGGGTGGTACACACCCCATCTTGAACTTCAACATGGAGATTGGTACACGCCACATCTTGAACTTCAAGATGGAGATTGGTACACGCCACATCTTGAACTTCTATAGTTGGTTGTACACATCCATAATTTTGATAGGTGGGTGTACACCCCCTTTTAAAACTTAGATAGGGGGTGTACACTCCCATTTAGAACTTCGATAATTGGGTGAAAACCCCCATTACTTCTGTAGATGGTTGTACACCACCATCTCAAACTACAATGGCTGGGTGTACACCCCCACCTCAAACTTTGATAGGTGAGTGTACACCCCCATCTAAAACTTCAATGGGTGGGTGGTAACACCCCCCATCTTGAACTATGAGAGTTCTGTATGAGAGTTCTGTGTCAGCCCCAATCATGAACCTTGATAGGTGGGTGTAGAACCTCCATCTCAAATTTCAAGTGGTGGGTGGTACACCTCCCAAGATGAACTTTGAGAGGTGGGTGGTACACCACCCGACTCGAACTTCGATGGGTGTGTGGTACACCCTGCATCTCGACTTCAAGGGGTGGGTGGTACAACCCCCATCTCAACCATCGAGCGGTGGGTTTTACAACCTCTGAGTCAAACTTCAAGGCGTGTGTGGTACATCCCCCATCTCAAAATTTGAAGTGTGGATGTACACCACCATAACTTTGATAGGTGGGTGTACACCCCTTTTACAACTTTGATAAAGGGGTATACACCCCCATTTCGAATTTTGATAGTGTGTACACCCCCATTACTTCAATAGGTGGGTGTACACCACCATCTCAAACTTTGATAGAAGGGTGTACACCCCAAATCTCGAACTTTGACCTGTGGGTGGTAACACACCCCATTAGGAACATTGAAATGCTGGTGGTTCCCCTCCCATCTCGAACTTCAAGAGATGGGTGGTACACCTCCCTTCTCGAAATTTGAGATGTGGGTGGTACACCCCCCATGTCGAACTTCAAGTGGTGGGTGGTAAACCCAGGCTCTAACTTCAAGAGTTTGGTGTGCACATCATAACTTCAATAGGAGTGTGTACAACCCCACCTCAAACTTCAAAAGGTGGGTGTAAACCTCCATTTCAAATGTCAATTTGTGGCTTAGCACCCCCATTTTGAACTTCGATAAGTGGGAGTACACCACCTCTCAAATTTCAATAGGTGGGTGTACACCCCTATCTCGAACTTTGAAAGGTGGGTGTACACCCCCATAACTTCAATAGCATGTTGTACACCACCAGTTCAAACATCGATAGGTGGGTGTATAACCACCATCATGAACTTCGAGAGGTGGGTGGCAACACCCCACATCTCAACTTTCAAGGGTTGGGTGCTAACAACCCTCATCTCAAACTTCGAGGGGTTGGCTGGTATCATTCCCCATCTTGAACTTCAAGGGCTTGTGTGGTACACTCCCCATCTCGAACTTCGAGACGTGGGTGGTACAACTCCCTTATTGAACTTCAAGATGCGGGGGGTACACCAGTCAATCCGAAGGGGGTACACCAGCCAATTTGAACTTCGAGAGGTAGGTGATACACCCCCCATCTTGAACTTCGAGTGTTGGGTGGTACACCCCTCTTGTTGAACTTCGAGGCATTGGTGGTACATTTCCCAACTCGAACTTGGAGAAGTTGATTGTACACCCCCCATCTCGCACTTTGTGATGTGGGTGGTACAACCCCAATCTCGAATGTCTAGACATGGGTAGTGCACCACCCAACTTGAAATTTAAGATGTCGGTGGTACACCCACCATCTCGAATTTTGAGAGGTGGGTGGTACACCTTCTATCTCGATCTTCTAGAGGTGGATGGTATACTCTCCATCTCAAAGCTTGAGAGGTTGGTGTTACACTCTTCATCACGAACTTTGATAGGGGGGTGTACAACCCCCATCTCAAACTTCGAGGGGTGGGTGGTAATACTATCTCAAACTTCAAGGGTTGGTGGTACACCCCCATGTTGTACTACAAGGTGTCAGAGCTACACCCCCCATCATGAACATTGATATGTGGGTGTAAAACCCCCATCTCAAACTTTGAGGAATGGGTGGCACACACCCCAACTCGAACTTCGATGTGTGGGTGGTACACCACCCATTCGAGGAGTGGGTGGTACATCCCCCATCTTGAACTTCTAAGGGTGGTTACACCACCCATCTCAACCTTCGAGGGGTGGGTGGTAAACCCCACTTTTCGTAGTTTGAGTGGTGGGTGGTACACCTCCATCTGGAACTTTGAGGGGTGTTGGTACACCTCCCATCTCAAACTTTGAGTATTGGGAGGTCACCTCCCATCTGGAACTTCAAGACGTGGGTGGTACACCTGCCATCTTGAACTTCAAGAGGTGGGTGGTACACAACTCATATTGAACTTAGAGATGTGGGTGATAAGCCCCAACTTGAACTTTGAGATAGATGTGGTTGGTACACCCCGTATCTCGAACTTCGATAGTTGGTTGTACAAACCCATAACTTCAATAGGTGGGTGTACACCCCTTTTAAAACTTAGATAGGGGGGTTTACACTCACATTTAGAACTTTGATAATTGGGTGTACACCCCCATTACTTCTATAGGTGGGTATATGCCACCATATCTAACTACAATGGCTGGGTGTACACCCCCATCTCAAACTTCATTAGGTGAGTGTACTCCCACATCTCAAACCTCAAGGGATGTGTGGTAACACCCCCCACTTTGAACTACGAGATGTTGGTGTTACAGCTCCAATCATGAACTTCAATAGGGTGGGTGTACAATCCCCATCTTGAACTTCGAGTGGTGGGTGGTACACCTCCCAACTCGAAGTACGAGGGGTGGTTGGTACACCCCCTGACTAGAACTTCGATGGGTGGGTGGTAAACCCTGCATCTCGACTTCAAGAGGTGGGTGGTACACCTCCTTTCTAGACCATCAAGTGGTGGGTTTTACAACCCCTGAGACGTACTTCAAGGTGTGTGTGGTATGTCCCTTGTCTCCAACTTCGATGGGTGGATGTACACCACCATAACTTTGATAGGTGGGTGTACACCCCCTTTTACAACTTTTTTTTTAAATTTTTTATTTATTATTTTTTTAACAACCTTACACGATTTTAATAAAATAGTATAAAATGTGTATAAAATGTGTAAATATTCTGGATATTGCAATTATCTCCAGGAGTGCCCCCCCCAATTACCCTCCCTTATCCCTCCCTTCCCTTTCCCTTTATAATTCTAAAAAAAAAGGTATTAGATTGTAAAGCATTACATCTTATCTGGATTTAACTCATGTTACTAAACCAACTTTCTCACTGTCCAGGGTCTAGTCCCCACCTCCACCTATGAGTGGAGA